>JAIUJO010001732.1:105000-117500 GCA_023846275.1 Vanilla planifolia
GAAGAAGAAGAAGTAGAAGGAGGAGAAGAGGAAGGTGCAAAAGAAGAAGGCAAAGAAGGAGAATGTGAAGATGAACAAGAAGATGATGAAGAGGAAGAAGGAGATGAAGAAGAAGATGAAGAAGAAGATGAAGATGATGAAGAAGAGATTAAGAAGAAGAAGAAGAAAAAGAAGAAGTGGAAGAAGAAGAAGAAGAATAAGGAGAAGAAGATGGAGAAGAAGAGACAGAAGAAGAAGAAGAAGAAGAAGAAGAAGAAGAAAAAGAAGAAGACGAAGAAGAAGAGGAAGAAGTAGAAGAAGAAGAAGAAAAAGTAGTAGTAGTAGTAGTAGTAGAAGAAGAAGAAGAAGAAAAAAGACAAAGTAGTAGTAAAAAAGGAAAAAGGAGAAGAAGAAGAAGGCTAAGAAGAAGAAGAAGACTAAGAAGAAGAGGAAGAAGTAGAAGAAGTAGAAGATGAAGAAGACAAAGAAGAAGAAGATGAAGAAGAAGAAGAAGACAGAGAAGAAGTAGTAGTACAAGAAGTAGTAGTAAAAGAAGCAGAATAAGAAGAAGAAGAAGAGGAAGAAGAAGTAATGGAAGAAGAAGAAAAGGAAGATGAAGAAGTGGAAGAAGATGAAGAAGAGGAAGAAGAGGAAAAAGCAGAAAAAGAAGAAGATATAGAAGAAGAAGAAGAAGAAAAAGAAGAAGATCAAGAAGACAATGAAGAGGATGAAGAAGGCAAAGAAGAAGAAAACGAAGAGGATGAAGAAGACAAAGAAGAAGAAAACGAAGAAGACGAAAAGGAATAAGAAGAAGAAGAAGAAGAAGAAGAAGAAGTGGAGGTAGAAGAAGACGTAAAAGAAGAAAATGAAGAAGAAGAAGAAGAAGTAGAAGAAGAAGAGGAAGAGTAACCAGGTGAAGAAGAAGAAGAAGAAGAAGAACACAAAGAAGAAGAAGAAGTAGAAGAAGAAGAAGAATGGGTAGAAGAAGAAGAAGAAGAAGAAGACGAAGAGGATGAGGAAGATGAAGAAAAAGAAGAAGAAGAAGAAGAAGCAGAAGAAGAGGACAAAGAAGAAGAAGACGAAGAAGAAGAAGAAGAAGAAAATGAAGAAGAAGAAGAAGAGGGAGAAGATGACGAAGGAGAGGAAGAGGAACGATAAGTAGCAGAAGAAGAAGAAGAAGAAGACGAAGAAGGAGGAGGAGAAGAATAAGAATAAGAAGAAGAAGAAGAAGACAAAGAAGAAGAAGAAGAAGAAGAAGACAAAGAAGAATAAGAAGAAGAAGAAGAATAAGAATAAGAATAAGAAGAAGAAGAAGAAGAAGAAGACAAAGAAGAAGAAGAAGATGGTGAAGAAGATGGTCAAGAAGAGCAAGAAGTAGAAGAAGAAGTTGAACAAGTTGAAGAAGAAGAAGAGGATAGAGAATAAGGCGAGGAAGAAGAAGAAGAAGAAGTAGAACAAAAAGAAGATGAAGAGGAAGAAGTTGAAGAAGAATAAGAAGATGAAGAAGAAGAAGAAGAAGAAGAAGAAGATGAAGAAGAAAAAAGAGAACTAGAAGAATAAGAATGAGAAGAAGAAGTGGAAAAAGGAAGAAGTAGGAGTAGGAGGTAAAGAAGGAAAAGAAGAAGAAGAAGAAGAAGAAGACTAAGAGGTAAATGAAGAAGAAGAGGAAGAAGAAGAAAAAGAAGAAGAAGAAGGTGAAGAAGAAGGAGGAGGAGAAGAAGAAGAAGAAGAAAATGATGATGATGATGAAGGAGAAGATGACAAAGAAGAAGAAGATGATGATGATGAAAAAGAAGAAGAAAATGAAGATGAAGAAAAAGAAGAAGACGAAGAAGAAGGAGAAGGAGAAGAAGAAGGAGAAGGAGGAGAAGAAGAAGATGATGAAGAAGAAGAGGATTAAGAAGAAGAAGATGAAGCAGAAGAAATTGAAGATGAAGAAGAAGAAGATGAAGATGAAGAAGAAGATGAAGTTGAAGAAGAAGAAGAAAAGCTAAATGAAGGACAAGAAGATAAAGATAAAGAAGAAGGAGAAGAAAAAGAAGAAGAAGAAGGAGATGAAGAAGGAGGAGAAGAAGAAAGATAAGAAGAAGAAGGCAAAGAAGGAAAAGGCAAAGAAGAATAAGAAGAAGATGAAGAAGAAGAAAGAGAAGAAGAAGAAGTAGAAGAATATGATTATGATGATGATGATGATGATGAAGAAGAATAAGAGGAAGAAGTAGAAGTAGAAGTAGAAGAAGAAAAAGAAGAAGAAGAAGAAGAAAAAGAAGGAGGAGAAGAAGAAGGGCAAGAAGAAAGAGAAGAAGAAGGAGAAGAAGAAAGAGAAGAAGAAGAAGAAGAAGAAGAAAAGGACAAGAACATGACGAAGAGGAAGAACACAAAGAAGAAGAAGAAGAAGAAGAAGAAGAAGGGGAAGAAGAAAAAGAAGAAGGCCAAGAAGAAGAGGAAGTAGAAGAAGAAGAAGAATAAGAAGAAGAAGAAGAAGAAGAACAAGAGGAAGAGGAAGAACAACAAGAAGAAGATGGAGAGGAAGAAAAAGTAGATGAAAAAGATTAAGAAGAAGAAAAAGAAGAAGTAATTGTAGTTATAGTAGTAAAAGAAGAATAAGAAAAAGAAGAAGAAGAAGAAGAAAAAAAAAAGAAGTAGAAGAATGAGAAGAAGAAGAAGAAGGAGATGAAGGGGAAGATGGAGGAGGAGAAGAAGAAGCAGAAGATGATGAAGAAGAACAAGAAGAAGACGAAGAAGAAGAAGAAGAAGATGAAGAAGTAGAAGAAGAAGAAGAGGAAGGGGAAGAAGAAGAAGAAGAAGAAGAAGAAGAAGAAGACAAAAAAGAAGATGAAGAAGAAGTAGAAGAAGATGAAGATGAACAAGAAGAGGAAGAAGAAGAAGAAGAAAATGAAGAAGGTGAAGAAGAAGAAGCTGAACAAGAAGAAGAAGTAGAAAAAGAAGAACATGAAGTAGAAAAAAATTTAGAAGAAGAATAACAAGAAGAGGAAGAACAAGAAGAAGAAGGATAAAAAGATGAAGATGAAGAAGGAGAAGAAGAAGAAGAAGAAGAGAAATTATAAGTAGAAGAAGAAGGTGATGAAGAAGTAGAAGTAGAAGAAAAAGATGAAGAGAATAAGTTGAAGAAGAACAAGAATAAGCAGAAGATGAAGAAGAAGAAGAAGAAGAAGAAAAAGAAGGCGAAGAAAAAGAAGAAGAAGAAGGAGAAGAATAAGGCAAAGAAGAAGAAGATGACGAAAAAGTAGAAGAATTAGAAGAAGAAAAAGAAGAAGAAAAAGAAGAAGTAGAAGAGGAAGAAGAAGTAGAAAAAGAAGAAGGAGAAGGAGAAGAAGAAGAAAGAGAGGAGGAAGGAGAAGAAGAAGGAGAATGAGAAGAAGAAGAAGTAGGAGGAGGAGGAGGATGAAGAGTAAGAGGAGGAGAAGAAGAAGAAGAGAAAGAAGAAGCAGAGGAAGAAGATGAAGAGGAAGAAGAAGACTATGAAAAAAATGCAGAAGTAGAAGAAGAAAAAAAGGAAGCAGAAGAAGGCGAAGAATAAGAAGAATAGGAGGAAGTAGAAGATGAAGAAAAGGAGGAAGAAGAAGATGGAGAAGAAGAAGAAGGCGAAGTAGAAGAAGTCGAAGAAGAAAAAAAGAAGACAGAAGATGAAGAAGAAGAAGAAGAGGAGGAAGAAGAAGGAGATGTTGATGAAGAAGGAAAGAAGAAGAAGAAAAGGAAGAAGAAGAAGAAGAAGAAGAAGAAGAAGGAGAAGTTGAAGAAGAAGAAGAAGAAGAAGAAGTAGAAGAAGGAGAAGAAGAAGTAGAAGAATAAGAAGAAGATGATGAAGAAGAAGAAGAAGAAGAAGAAAAAGCAAAGAAGAAGAACAAGAAGAAGAAGAAGTAGAACAAGAAGAAGAAAAAGAAGAAGTAAAAGTAGCAGATGAAGTAGACAAAGATGGACGAGAAGAAGAAGAAGAAGAAGAAGAAAAAGAAGAAGAAGAAGAAGAGGACGATGATGAAGTTGAAGAAGAAGAACAACAAGAAGATAAAGAAGAAGAAGAAGAAGAAGAAGATGATGATGATGATGATGATTATGATGATGAAGAAGATGAAAATGAAGAAGAAGAGGAACAAGAAGAAGAAGATGAAGAAGAAGAAAAAGAAGAGAAAGAAGAAGAGGAGAAAGTAGTAGAAGACGTAGAAGAAGAAGAAGAAGAAGAAGAAGAAGTAGAGGAAGAACTAGAAAAAGAAGAAGAACCAAAAGAAGTCAAAATAGTTATAGAAGAAGAAAAACATAAGAAGAAGAGGAAGAAGAAGAAGAAGCAGAAGAAGAAGAAGAAGAAGAAGAAGAAGAAGAAAACAAAGATAAAGAAGAAAAGAAAGAGGAAGAAGAAGAAGAAGAGAAAGAAGAAAAAGAAGAATAGGAAAAGGAAGGTGAAGGAAATGAGTAGGAGAAGAAGAAGAAGGAAAAGAAGAAGAAGAGGAAGAAGCAGAAAAAAAGAAAACAAAAACGAAGAATACGAAGAAGAAGAAGAACGAGAAGAAAATGAAGAAAAAGTAGAAAATGAAGAAGAAGAAGATGAAGAAGAAGAAGATGGTGATGATGATGAAGAAGAACCAGACGAAAGAGAAGAAGAAGAAGATGATGAACAAGAAGAAGAAGAAGAAGAAGGAGAAGGAGAAGAAGAAGGAAGGGAAGAAGAAGAGGAAGAAGAAGAAGAAGAAGAAGATGTGGAGGATGAAGAAGAAGAAGAAGAAGAAGTAGAAGAAGAATAAGACCAGAAAAAAGAAGAGGAAGTTGAAGAAGAACGAGAAGAAGAAGAAGATTAAGTAGAAGAAAAAAAGAAGTCAAAGAAGAAAAAGACGAACAAGAAGAAGAAGAAGAAGAAGAAGAAGAAGAAGAAGAAGATGATGATGATGAAGATGATGAAGAAGAAGAAGAAGATGATGAATGGGAAGAAGAAGAATAAGGAGGCAATGTAAATGAAGATGAGGACAAAGAAGAAGAAGAGAAAGAAGAAGAAGAAAGAGAAGAGGAAGAAGATAATAATAAAGATGAACAAGATGAGGAAAAAGAAGAAGAAGAGGAAGAAGAAGAAGAAAATGAAGATGAAGAAGAAGTCGAAGGTGAGAAAAAGAAGAAGAAGAAGAAGAAGTTGAAGGAGAAGAAGAACAAGTGGAAGGAGAAGGAGAAGAAGAAGAAGAAGTAGAAGATGTCGAAGAAGAAGACGAAGGCGAAGAAGTAGAAGAAGATGAAGAAGAAGCAAAGGAAGAGGAAGGCAAAGAAGAAGAAGAAGAAGACAAAGAAGAAGAAGAAGAAGAAGAAGAAGATGATGATGATGATGAAGAAGAATAAGGAGAAGAAGAAGACAAAGAAAACGAGGAAGAAGAAGTAGAAGGAGAAGTAGAAGAAGAAAGAGAAGGAAAATTAAAAGAAGAAGAAGGAGAATGAAAAGTTGAAAAGGAAGACGAAGATCAAAGAAGAAGAAGAAGAAGAAGAAGATGATGATGAAGAATAACAAGAAGAAAAAGATCGAGATGAAGAAGAAGAAGAAAGAGAAGAAGAGAAAGAAGAAGAAGAAGAAAAAATTAAGAATATGAAGAAGAAGTGGAAGAAGAAGAAGAAGAAGAAGATGATGATGAAAAAGAAGGAGAAATAGATGAAGAACAAGTAGTAGTAGTAGAAGAATAAAAAATAAGAACAGGAATAAGAAGAAGACGTAGAAGTAAGAGAAGAAGAAAAAGTAGACGAAGAAAAAGAAGTAAAGGAAGCAGAAGAAGAAGAAAATGAAGAAGAAGAAGAAGAAGAGGAAGGCAAAGAAAAATAATTATAATAATAAAAAGAAGAAGAAGAAGAGAATGAAGAAGAAGAAATAGATGATGATGATGATAATGAAGAAGAAGACAAAGAAGAAGAAGAAGTAGATGATGATCATGATCATGATAAACAAGAAGAACGAGAAGAGGAAGAAGAAGAAGAAGAAGAAAAGGAAGAAGAAGATAAGGAAAAGAAGAAGAAGAGGAAGAAGAAGAAGAAGAAGAAGAGGAATAAGAAGGAGAAGAAGAAGTAGAAGAAGAAGAGGAAGACAAGGACAAAGAAGAAGAAGATGAAGAAGAGACAGAAGAAGAAGAAGAAGAAGAAGATGATGAAGAAGAAGATGAAGAAAAGGAAGACGAAGAAGTAGATGAAGATAAAGAAAAAGAAGATGATGAAGAAGAAGAAGAGGAAGAAGAAGAAGGAGAAGGAGGAGGGGGAGGAGAATGAGAAGGATAAGCAGAAGAAGAAGAAAAAGAAAAGGATGAAGAACAAGAAGAGGAAGTTGACAAGGAAAAAGAAGAGGAAGATGAAGAAGAAAAAGGTGAAGAAGAAGACAGAGAAGTGGAAGAAGAAGAGGAAGAACAAGCAGAAGAAGAAGAAAATGATGAAAAAGAAGCAGAAGAAGAAGAGGAATAAGAAGAAGAATAAGACGAACAAGAAGAAGAAGAAGAAAAGAAATGGAGGAACAAGAACAAGTGGAAGTTGAAGAAGAAGAAGAAGAAGTATAAAAAGAAGAAAAAGGAAATGAGGGAGAAGAAGAAAAAAGAGCAAGTAGAACAAGGAGAAGAAGAAGAAGAGAACGAAGAAGAATAGAAGAAGAAGAAAAAGAAGTAGAAGAAGATGGAGAGGATGAAGATGAAGAAGAAGAAGAACAAGAAGAAGAAGAAGACAAAGAAGAATAGAAAGAAGAAGAAGGAGAAGAAAAAGATGAAGAAGTGGAATCAGAAGAAAAGAATAAAAAAATAAGAATAAGAATAAGAAGAAGACGTAGAAGAAAGAGAAGAAGAAAAAGTAGACGAAGAAAAAGAAGAAGAAGAAGAAGAAGAAGAAGAAGAAGAAGAAAATAAAGAAGAAGAAGAAGAAGAAGAAGAAGAAGAGGAATGGAAAGAAAAGTAAGAAGGAGAAGAAGAAGAAGAAGAAGAGAATGAAGTAGAAGAAGAAGATGATGATGATCTTAATGAAGAAGAAGACGAAGAAGATGAAGAAGAAGAAGATGATGATGATGATAATAAACAAGAATAATGAGAAGAGGAAGAAGAAGAAGAAGAAAAGGAAGAAGAAGATACAGAAAAGAAGAAGAAGAGGAAGAAGCAGAAGAAGAAGAAGAAGAGGAAGAAGAAGAAGAAGTAAAAGAAGAAGAGGAAGACAAGGATGAAGAAGAAGAAGATGAAGAAGAGAAAGAACAAAAAGAGGAAGAAGATGAAGAAGAGGAGGAGGAAGACGAAGAAGAAGTAGATGAAGATGAGAAAAAGAAGATGATGAAGAAGAAGAAGAGGAAGAAGAAGAAGGAGAAGGAGGAGGAGGAGGAGGAGGAGGAGAATGAGAAGGATAAGCAGAAGAAGAAGAAAAAGAAAAAGGCGAAGAAGAAGAAGAAGTTGACAAGGAAAAAGAAGAGGAAGATGAAAAAGAAAAAGGTGAAGAAGAAGGCAGAGAAGTGGAAGAAGAAGAGGGAGAAGAAGTAGAAGAAGAAGATGAAGAAAAAGAAGCAGAAGAGAAAGAACATGAAGAAGAAGAAGAAGAAGAAAAAGAAATGGACAGACAAGAACAAGAGGAAGTTGAAGAAGAAGAAGAAGAAGAAGAAGAAGAAGAAAAAAAAGAAGAAAAAGAAAAAGAGGGAGAAGAACAAAAAAGGGCAAGTAGAACAAGAAGAAGAAGAAGAAGAAGAAAAAGAAGAAGACGAAGATGAATAGAAGAAGAAGAAGAAGAAGAAGAAGAAGAAGAAGAAGAAGATGGAGAGGATGATAATGAAGAAGAAACAGAAGAAGAAGAAGAAGAAAGAGAAGAAGAAGAAGACAAGGAAGAATAGAAAGAAGAAGAAGGAGAAGAAAAAGATGATGAAGAAGAAGAAGTAGAAGAAGCGAAAGAAAAAGAAGAAGAAGAAGCAGAAGAAGCGAAAGAAAAAGAAGAAGAAGAAGGAGAAGAAGAAGAAAAAAAAGTAGAAGTATTAGTAGAAGAAGAAGAAGAAGAAGAAGAAGTAGTAGAAGAAGAAGAAAAAGAAGGAGAAGAAGAAGAAAGAGAGGAGGAAGGTGAAGAAGAAGGAGAATGAGAAGAAGAAGAAGAAAAAGGACATGGAGGAGGAGGAGGAGTTGGAGGAGGAGAAGAAGAAGAAGAAGAAGAAGAGAAAGAAGAAGTAGATGAAGAAGATGATAATGAAGAAGAAGACAGTGAAAAAATGCAGAAGTAGAAGAAGAAAAAAAGGAAGTAGAAGAAGACGATGACGAAGAAGAAGAGGAGGAAGAAGAAGATGAACAAAAGGGAGAAGAAGAAGATGGAGAAGAAGAAAAAGGCAAAGAAGAAGAAGTCAAAGAAAAAAAAAAAGACAAAGAAAACGAAGAATAAGAAGAAGAAGAGGAAGAAAAAGAAGGAGAAGTTGGTGAAGAAGGAAAGAAGAAGAAGAAGAGGAAGAAGAAGAAGAAGAAGAAGGAGGAGGAGTAGGAGGAGGAGGTAAAAGACGAGGACTAGAAAAAGGAGAAGTTGAAGAAGGAGAAGAAGAAGAATAAGAAGAAGAAGAAGAAGAAGAAGAAGAAGGAGAGGAAGAATAAGTAGAAGAATAAGAAGAAGATGATAACGACGAAGAAGAAAAAGCAGAAGAAGAAGAAGAAGAGGTAGTAGAACAAGAAGAAGTAAATGAAGAAGTAAAAGTAGTAGATGAAGTAGACAAAGATGGACGAGAAGAAGAAGAAGAAGAAGAAAAAGAAGAAGAAGATGAAGAAGTAGAAGGAAAAGACGAAGAAGAAGAAGAAGACGACGATGAAGTTGAAGAAGAAGAACAACAAGAAGACAAAGAAGAAGTGGAAGAAGAAGAAAATGATGATGATGATTATGATCATGAAGAAGATGAAAATGAAGAAGAAGAAAAGTAAGAAGAAGTAGATGAAGAAGAAGAAAAGGAAGAGAAAGAAGAAGAAAAGGAGAAAGTAGTAGAAGGCGTAGAAGAAGAAGAAGAAGAAGAAGAAGAAGAAGAGGAAGAAGAATGAAAAGAAAAAGAACCAAAAGAAGTCAAAGTAATACTAGAAGAAGAAGAATAGAAGAAGAAGAAGAAGAAGAAGAACGAAGTAGAAGAATGAGAAGAAGAAGAAAGAGAAGATAAAGAAGAACAGGAAGAGGAAGAAGAAGATGAAGAGGAAGAAGAAAATGAAGAAGAGGAAGAGGAAGGTGAGGAAAATATGGAGAAGTAGAAGAAGAAGAAGAAGAAAAAGAAGATGAAGAGGAAGAAGCAGACGAAGAAGAAGAAGACAACTAAACCGATGAAGACGAAGATGAAGAAGAAGAAAGACAAGAAAAAGAAGAAGACGAAGAAGAAGAAGAAGAAGAAAAAGAAGAACGAGAAGAAAATGAAGAAAAAGTAGAAGAGGAGGAAGAAGAAGATGAAGTAGAAGAAAACAATGAAGAAGAAGAAGAAGATCATGATGATGAAGAAGAAGCAGACGAAAGAGAAGAAGATGATGATGAACAAGAAGAAGAAGAAGAAGGAGAAGAAGAAGAAGAAGAAGAAGTAAGGGAAGAAGAAGAAGAAGAAGAAGGGGAGGATGAAGAAGAAGAAGAAGAAGAAGAAGTAGAAGAAGAATAAGACGAGGAAAAAGAAGAGGGAGTAGAAGAAGAGGAAGAAGAAGAAGAACAAGAAGAAGAAGAAGATGAAGAAGAAGAAAAAATGAAGACGAAGAAGAGAAAGACAAAGAAGAAGTAGAAGAAGAAGAAGAAGATGATGATGACGATGAAGATGATGAAGAAGAAGAAGATGATGAAGGGGAAGAAGAAGAATAAGAAGGCAAAGTAAATGAAGATGAGGACAAAGAAGAAGAAGACAAAGAAGTAAATGAAGAAGAAGAGGAAGAAGATAATAATAAAGTTGAAGATGTTGAGGAAAAAGAAGAAGAAGAGGAAGAAGAAGAAGAACAAGAAGAAGAAGAATAAGAAGAAGAAGAAAATGAAGAAGAAGAAGAAGTGGAAGGTTAGAAAAAAGAAGAAGGAGAAGAAGAACAAGTGGAAGGAGGAGGAGGAGAAGAAGAAGTAGAAGATGGCGAAGAAGAAGACGAAGGCGAAGAAGTAGAAGAAGATAAAGAAGAAGCAAAAGAAGTGGAAGGCAAAGAAAAAGAAGAAGAAAAAGATGATGATGATGATGAAGAAGAAGAATAAGGAGAAGAAGAAGACAAAGAAGACGAGGAAGAAGAAGTAGAAGAAGAAGGAGAAGGAAAAGTAAAAGAAGAAGAAGAAGATCAAAGAAGAAGAAGAAGAAGAAGATGAAGAAGAAGAATAACAAGAAGAAAATGATCGAGATGAAGAAGAAGAAGAAGAAAGAGAAGAAGAGAAACAAGAAAAAGAAGAAGGAAAAGAAGAAAAAAAGAAGAAGATGAAGAAGAAGAAGTGGAAGAAGAAAAAGAAGATGATGATGATGAAAAAGACAAAGAAGGAGAAAAAAATAAAGAACAAGTAGAAGTAGAAGAAGAAGAGGAAGAATAAAAAAATAAGGAAAAGAATAAGAAGAAGACGTAGAAGAAAGAGAAGAAGAAAAAGTAGACAAAGAAAAAGAAGAAGAGGAAGCAGAAGAAGAAGAAAATTAAGAAGAAGAAGAAGAAGAGGAGGAAGACGGAGAAAAATAAGAAGAAGAAGAAGAGAATGAAGAAGAAGAAGAAGATGATGATCATGATAATGAAGAAGAAGACGAAGAAGAAGAAGAAGAAGATGATGATGATGATGATGATGATGATAAAGAAGAATAACGAGAAGAGAAAGTAGAAGAACAAGAAGAAAAGGAAGAAGAAGATAAGGAAAAGAATAAGAAAAGGAAGAAGAAGAAGAAGAAGAAGAAGAAGAAGGAGAAGAAGAAGTAGAAGAAGAAGAGGAAAAGGAAGAAGAAGAAGAAGATGAAGAAGTGGAAGAAGAAGAAGAAGAAGGAGAAGAAGAAGAAGTGGAAGACGGAGAAGAAGTAGATGAAGACGAAGAAAAAGAAGATGATGAAGAAGAAGAAGAGGAAGAAGAAGAAGGAGAAGAAGGAGGAGGAGGAGGAGAACAAGAAGGATAAGCAGAAGAAGAAGAAGAAAAAGAAAAAGACGAAGAAGAAGAAGAAGTTGACAAAGAAAAAGAAGAGGAAGATGAAGAAGAAATAGGTGAAGAAGAAGCAGAAGAAGAAGAAGATGAAGAAAAAGAAGCAAACGAAAAGAAGAAGAAGACGAAGAAGAAGAAGAAGAAGAAAAAGAAATGGATGAACACGAACAAGATGAAGCTGAAGAAGAAGAAGACGAGGAGGAAGAAAAAGAAAACAAAGATAAGAAGTAGAATGTGAAGAAGAAGAAGATGGATAAAAAGAGGAAAGCAAAGAAGTAGAAGAGAAAGAAGGTGTAGAAGATGAACTAGAAGAAGTAGGAGAAGAAGAAGGTGAAGAAGAAGAACAAGAAGAAGGCGAAGAAGAAGAAGAAAAATTCGAAGAAGAAGAAGAAAAATTTGAAGAAGAAGAAGCAGAAGTCGAAGCAGAAAACGAAGAAGTAGAAGAAGTAGAAGAAGAAGAAGAAGATGTTGGAGAAGAAGAAGAGGAAGAAGAAAAAGAGGAAGAAGAAGAAGATGAAGATGAATAAGAAAAAGAGAAGATTAGGATGAATTAGAAGAAAAGAAGAAGAAGAAGAGGAAGAAGAAGAAGAAGAAGAACAAAATGTAAAAGAAGAAGAAGTTGATGAGGAAGGAGGATGAGGAAGATGTGGATGATGAAGAAGAAGAAGAAGGATAAGAAGAAGAAGTATAGGAATTATAAGAAAAAGAAGAAGAAGAAGATGAAGAAGACAAAGTAGAAGACTAAGAGAAAGAAGAAGAAGATAAAGAAGGAAAAGAAGAAGAAGAATATGAAGAAGAGAAGAAGAAGACGAAGAAGAAGAAGGAGAAAAAGGTGAAGAAGAAAAAGAAGAAGAAGAAGAAGATGAAAGAAAAGAGGAGGAAGAAGAAGTAGAAGAAGAAGAAGAAGAAGAAGAAGGGGGAGGAGGAGGAGGAGGAGTAGAAGAAGAAGAAGATGATAAAGAAGAGAAACACGAACAAGAAGGAGATGAAGAAGAAGAAGAAAAAGACGAAGAAAAAGAACATGAAGATGAAGAAGGGAAAGAAGAAAAAGAGAAAGAAGATAATGATGAAGAAGAAGAAGACGAAGAATAATGAGAAGAAGAAGAAGAAGAAGAAGAAGAAGAAGAAGTTGCAAAAGATGAAGAAGAAGAAGAAGGAAGAAGAAGAAGAAAAAGAAGAAGAGTTTGAAGAAGAAGAAAAAGAATAAGAAGATGAACAAGAACAAGATGAAAAAGACGAAGAAGTAGAAGAACAAGAAGAAGAGGACAAAGAAGAAGGAGAATCAGAAGTAGAAGAAGACAAAGATAAAGAAGAGGAAGACGAAGAAGTGGAAGAAGGAGACGGGAAGAAGAAGAAGAGGAAGAAGAAGGAAAAGAATAAGAGGAGGATGAAGAAGAGAAAAGAAGAAGGTGAAGAAGGAGAAGAAGAACAAGAATAATGAGAAAAAGAAGAGGAAGAAG
>JAIUJO010001732.1:120000-122500 GCA_023846275.1 Vanilla planifolia
AGAAGAAGACGGCAAAGAACAAGTAAAAGAAAAAGAAGAAGAAGAAGAATACGATGAAGAAGAAGAAGAAGAATAAGAAAAAGTATACGATGAAGAACTAGAAGAAGAAGAAGAAGAAGAAGAAGAAGAAGAAGAAGACGAAGAAGAAGAAGAAGAAGAAGAAGACGAAGAAGAAGAAGAAGAAGAAGAAGAAGAAGGCGAAGAAGAAGGAAAAGAAGAAGAAAATGAAGAGGAATAAGAAGAAGAAGTAGAAGAAGAAGAAGAAGAAGTAGTAGAAGAAAGAGAATTAGTAGAAGGTGAAGAAGAAGAACTGGATAAGAAGAAAAAGTAGTAGTAAAACTGTATAAGAATTAGAAGAAGAGAATGATGATGAAGAAGAAGAAGAAGAAGATGGTGATGATAAACATGAAGAAGAAGAAAAAGAAGAAGAAGAAGAAGAAGGAGAAGAAGATGATGAAGAAGAAGTAGAAGAAGAAGAAGGAGAAGATGTAGAAGAAGAAGAAGCAGAAGAAGAAGAAGAAGAAGATGAAGAAGATGAAGAAGAAGAAGAAGAAGGAGGAGAAGAAGTAGAAGACGAAGACTAAGAAGATGTAACTGATGAAGAAGGAGAAGAAAAAGAACGAGAAAAATATGTCAGAGAGGAAGAAAAAGTAGAAGAAAAGCATCAAGTCGAAGAAGAAGACGAAGAAGAATGAAAGAAGAAGAAGAAGAAGAGATGAAGAAGATAATGTAGAAAAAGAAGATGATGATGATGAAGAAGAAGAAGAAGTAGATGAGGATGATGACGAAGAAGTAGAAGAATATGAAGAGGATGATGAAAAAAAGAAGATGAAGAAGAACAAGAAGAAAAAGAAGAAGAAAAAAAGAACATGGGGAAGAAGAAGAAGATGTAGAAGAAGAAGAAGGAGTAGGAGAAGAAGAAGAAAAAGATGATGATAATGATGACGATGAATAAAGAATAACGAGAAGAAGAAGAAGATGAAGAAGAAGAGGAAGAAGAAAAGAAGAAGAAGAAGAAGAGGTAGATGAAGAGGAAGAAAACAAAGATGAAGAAGATGAAGTTTAAGAAGAGAAAGAACAAGAAAAAGAAGAAGAAGAAAATAAAGACGAAGAAGAAGAAGTAGAAGAGGAAGAAGACGAAGAAGAAGAAGACAAAAACGAAGAAGAAAAGGAAGAAGAGGCAGAAGGAGGAGAAGAAGAAGCAGAAGGAGGAGAAGAAGAAGAAGAAGGATAAGCTGAAGAAGAAGAATAAGAAGAACAAGAAGAAGAAGGAAAAGAAGAAGTAGAAGATGACAAAGAAAAACTAGAGGAAGATGAAGAAGAAAAAGAACAAGAAGAAGGCAAAAATGTAGAAAAAGAAGAGGAAGAAGAAGAAGAAAAAAAGAAGTAGTAGGAGAAGAACAAGAAGTAGAAGAAGGTAGAGAAGAAAAAGATTAAGACAAAGGAGAAGAAGAAGAAGAAGACAAAGGAGAAGAAGAAGAGAAAAACAATACAAAGAAGAAGAAGAAGAAGAAATGGACGAACAACAACAAGAGGAAGATGAGAAGAAGAAGAAGAAGAAAAAGAAAAAGATGGAGAAGAAGGAAAAGAAGAAGAAGAAGAAGAAGAAAGAAAGAAAATAAGATGATGATGATGAAGACGAAGGAGAAGAAGAAGAAGAAGGCAAGGAAGAAGAGAAAGAAGAAGAAGAATAAGAAGATGATGAAGAAAAAGAATAAGAAGAAAAGATGAAGAAGAAGTTGAAGAAGTAGAAGAAGAAGATGATGATATAAGAAGAACAAGTGGAAGTAGAAGAAGAAGAAGAATATGTAGAAGAAAACAATGTAGAAGACAAAGAACAATTAGGGGAAGAAGAAGAAGAAGAAGAAGGAGAAGAATAAAAAGAAGAAGAATAAGAATAAGAAGAAGAAGACAGAAAATAAGAAGAAGAAGAAGACAAAGAAGAAGAAGAAGAAGAAGTAGAAGTAGAAGAAGACGAAGAAGAAGTATAAGAAGAAGACGAAGAAGAAGAAGAAGTACAAGAAGAAGTAGAAGATGAAGAAGAAGAAGATGAAGAAAAAGAAGAAGAAGAAGTAAAAGAAGAAGAAGAAGGAGAAGAAGAAGAAGAAGAAGAAGAAGAAAAAGGACGAGCAGGAGAAGAAGAAGTACAAGCAGTAGACAAAGAAGGTGATGATGATGAAGAAGAAGAAGATGATTATGAAGAACAAGAAGAAGGAGAAGAAGATGAAAAAGAAGTAGGTAAACAAGAAGAAGTAGATGGAGAAGAAGAACAAGATGAACTAGAAGAAGAAATAGAAGAAGAAGAAGATGCTGATGAAGAAGAAGATGATGGCAAAGAATATGAAGATGAAGAAGAAAAAGAGGAAGAAGATGATGAAGAAGAAGAAGACAAAGAAGAATAAGAAGAAGAGGAAGAAGAAGAAGAAGAAGAAGAAGGAAAGAAGAAGAAGAAGTAGAGGAAGATGAAGAAGAAAAAGAAGAAGACGATGAAGATGTAAAT
>JAIUJO010001732.1:127500-137500 GCA_023846275.1 Vanilla planifolia
AAGAAGAAGAAGAAGTAGAACTAGAAGGAGATGAAGAAGAAGATGAAGAAAAAGAAGAGGAAGAGGAGGAATAAGAAGAAGAAGAAGAAGAAGAAGAAGAAGAAGAAAAATAAGAAGGAGAAGAAGAAGGAGAAGATGGAGAAGAAGGGGGAGGAGAAGAAGAAGTAGTAGAAGAAGAAGAAGAAGAAGAAGAAGTTGATGATGATGATGAAGTACAAGAAGAAGAAGATTATGATGTTGAAGAAGAAGAAAAAGAGCAAGAAGAAGAAAAAAAGAAGAAAAACAGCTAGAAGAAGAAGTAGAATAGAAAGAGGAAGAAGACGAACCAAAAGAAGAAGGAGAAGAAGATGATGGTGATGATGAAGTAGAAGAAGAAGAAAAAGAAGAGGAAGAAGAAGTACAAGAATAAGGAGAAGAAGTAGAAGAGAAGAAGAAGAAAGAGATGTAGAATAAGGCGAAGATGTAGAACAAAAAGAAGAAGGAAAAGATGAAGAGGATGTTGTGGATGAAGAAGAAGGAGAAGTAGAAGAAGAAGTAGGAGATCAAGAAGAAGAAGAGGAAGAAGATGAAGAAGAAGAAGATAAAGTCGATGAAGAAGAGGAGGAAGTAGAAGTAGAAGGAGAAGAAAGAGAAAATGAAGAAGAAGAAGAATAAGAAGAAGTAGAAGAAGAAAAAGAAGGAGAATTAGTTGTAGTAGTAGTAGTAGAAGAAGAAGAACAACAACAACAACAAAAACAAAAAGAAGAAGAAGATGAAGAGGAAGAAGTAGAAGGCATAGAAGAAGAAGGCATAGAAGAAGAGGAAGATGAAGAAGAAGACAAAGAAGGAGGAGGAGGAGGAGGAGAAGAAGAAGATGGCAAAGAAAAAGAAGAATAAGAAGAAGAAGAAGAAGAAGAAGAAGATGAAGAAGAAGAAGAATAAAAAATAAGACGATGAATAATAATAAGAAGAAAAAGGAGAAGAAGAAGAAAAGAAGAAGAAGAAGAAGAAGAAGAAGAGTAGGAACATTGAGAAGGAGGAGAAGAAGAAGAAGATGATGAACGTGATGAGGATGTAGACAGGGATGAAGAAAAAGAAAAAGAAGAAGAAGAAAAAAAAAACACAACAACAAATGGAGAAGAAGAAGAAGAAGAAGACGAGGAGGAAGAAAAAGAAAACAAAGAGAAGAAGGAGAAAGTGAAGAAGAAGAAGAAGGATATGAAGAAGAAGGCAAAGAAGAAGAAGGAGAAGAAAAAGGAGAAGTAGAAGAAGATGAAGAAGAATAGGAACAAGAAGAAAAAGAAAAAGAAGAATAAGAAGAAGCAAAAAAGGGGAAGAAAAAGATGATGATCATAATCATGATGAAGAGGAAGATGAAGAAGAAAAGAAGAAGTAATAGTAGAAGAAGAAGGAGGAGGAGGAAGAGGAGGAGAAGAAGAAGAAGAAGAAGAAGAAGAAGATGATGATGATGATGATGATGATGATGAAAATGAAAATGAAGTAGAAGAAGATGATAATGAGAAAGAAGAAGAACAAGGAGAGGTAAAAGAAGAAGAAGAAGAAGAGGAAAACGAAGAAGAAGAAGACGAACATGAAGCAGATGAAGATGAAGAAGAAGAAGAAGAAGAAGAAGAAGGGGAAGAAGACAAAGAAGAAGAAGAGGAAGAGGAAGAAGAAGAAGAAAAAGAAGAATGAGGAGGAGAAGAATGAGGAGGAGAAGAAGTAAAAGAAGAAGAAGAACAAGAAAAAGAAGAAGAGGTAGTAAAGAAGAAGAAGAAGAAGAAGATGAAGAAGAAGAAGAAGAAAGAAGAAGAAGAAGAAGAAGTAGGAGAAGAAGAAGAAGAAGAAGAAAAAGAAGAAGAAGAAGAAGAAGAACAAGAAGGCGAAGAAGAAGAGGATGAAGAAGAAGAAGAAGAAGATGAAGAAGAGGAAGAAAAAGGAGAGGAAGAAGAATATGAGAAAGAAGAAGAAAAAGAAGAAGAAATCATGAAGAAGATTAAGAAGAAGACGGAAGAAGAAGAAGAAGAAGAAGAAAAATAAGAAGAAGAAGAAGAAGAATATGGAAAAGAAGAAGAAGAAGAAGAAGAAGAAGAAGAAGAAGAAGAAGAAGAAGAAGAAGAAGAAGAACAAGAAGAACAAGAAGAAGAAGAACAAGAAGAAGAAGAACAAGAAGAAGAACAAGAAGAAGAAGAAGAAGAAGAAGAACAAGAAGAAGAAGAACAAGAAGAAGAATAAGAAGAAGAAGAAGAAGAAGAAGACCAAGAAAAAGATGGAGAAGAAAAGATGAAAGAGAAGAAATAGAAGAAGTAGAAGAAGAAGACGAAGAAGAAGAAGAAGAAAAAGAAGAAGAAGAAGAGGAAGAAGTAGTAGAAGAAGAAGAAGAGGAAGTAGAAGAAGAAGAAGAAGAAGAAGAACAAGAAGAACAAGAAGAAGTATTAGAAGAAGAGGAAGAGGAAACAGAGGTGGTAGATGAAGAAAAAGGAGGAAGAAGAACAAGTAGATGTAGAAAACGAAGAAGAAGAAGAAGAAGATGTTTAAGAGGAAGAAGGAGAATAAGAAGAAGAAGAAAAAGTTGAGGAAGAAGAACAAAAAAGAAGAAGAAGATGAAAAAAATAAGTAGTAATTAGAGAAGAAATAGTGATAGAAGAAGAAGAATTAGAAGAAGAAGATGAATTTTAAAAAGAAGAAGAATAAAAATAATAAGAAGAGCGAGAAGAAAAAGAAGAAGAGGTGAAAGAAGAGGAGGAAGAAGAAGAAGAAGAAGAGGAAGAAGATGAAGAAGAAGAGAAAGAAGAAGTAGAAGAAGCGGAAGAAGAAAAATAAGGAGAAAACAAGGAAGAAAAAGAAGAAGTAGAAGACGAAAAAGAAGAAGCAGCAACAGAAGAAGAAGAAGAATAAGAAGAAGAAGAGGAAGAAAAACTCGAAGAAGAAGAAGAAGATGAACAAAAAAAAGAGGAACAATTGGAAGAAAAGGAGGTGGAAGAGGAGGAAGAAGAAGAAGATGATGATTAAGGAGAAGAAGAAGAAGAAGAAATCGAAGAAGAAGAAAAAGAAGAAAATGAAGAAAAAGAAAAAGAGGAAGAAGAAGTAGCAGTTGTAGTAGTAGCAGAAGAGGAAGAAAAATAAGAGGAAGTGGAAGAAGAAGAAGAAAAAGAAGAACAAGAAGAAGCTTAAGAAGAACATGAAGAAGTGGTAGTATTAGTAGTAATAGTTGCAATAGAAGTAAAAAGAATAAGAAGGAGAAGATGATGGAGAAGGAAAAGAAAAAGAAGAAGATGCTGATGATGATGAAGAAGCAGAAGAAGGCGAGGAAGATGCAGAGGAGAATAAAAAGAAGAAGAAGAAGAAGAAGAAGGAAAAGAAGAAGAAGAAGAAGAAGAAGAAGAAGAAGAAGTAGAAGAAGAAGATGATGATGATGAAAAAGAATATGAAGAAGAAGGGAAAGAATTAGGAGAAGAAGAAGAAGAAGATGAAGATGAAGATGAAGAAGAGGAAGAAGAGGAACAAGGCGAGGTGGAAGGTGAGGAGGAAGTAGAAGAAGAAGAGGAAGAAGATGAAGAAGAGGAAGAAGAAAAGGAAGAAGAAGAAGAAGAAGAAGAACGAAAGAAGAATACGAAGAAAAAGAAGGAGGAGAAAAGGAAGACAAAAAAGAAGAAGAAGGGGAAGAAGAAGAAGAAGAGGTGGAAGAAGAAGAAGAAGAAGAAGAAGAGGAAGATGAGGAGGAGGAAGAAAAGAAGAATAAGAGGAAGAAAGGGAAGTGGAAGAAGAGGAAGAGGATAAAGAAAAAGAGGATGATGAAGAATAAGAAGAAGAAGATGAACAAGAAGAAGAGGAAGAAGAAAAAGAAGAAGAAGAAGAAGAACAAGAAGAAGATGACGATTATGATGATGATGATGAAGATGAAGAAGAAGAAGAAGATGTAGAAGGTGAAGAAGAAGAAGAAGAAGAAGAAAAAGTAGTCAAAGAAGAATAAGAAGAAGAATAAGAATAATAAAAAGTAGTAGTAGTAGTAGAAGAAGAAGAAGAAGAAGAAGAATAAGAGAAAGAAAAGAAGAAGAAAAAGAAGTGGATGAAGCACTAGAGGAAGAAAAACGAGGAGAATAAAAAGAAGAAATAGTACAAGAAGAAGAAGAAGAAGAAGAAGAAGAAGAGGAGGAGAAAAAATTGGAAGAAGATGGAGAAGAAGAAGATGATGAGGAAGATGCGATAAAAGAAGATGTAGAATTAGAAGAAGAAGAAGATTAAGAAGATGAAAGAGAAGAAGAAGAAAAGAAGAAGTAAAGGAGAAGAAGAAAAAGTAGAAGAAGAAAATGAAGAAGAAGAAGAAGAAGAAGAAGAAGATGATGATGATAAAGAACAAGAGGAGGAAGAAGAAGAAGAACAAAAAGAACGTGAACAAGAAGGACAAGAAGAAGACGAAGAAGAACAAGAAGAAGAACCAAAAGAAGTATAAAAAAAGAATAACCAAAAGTAGTAGAAGAAGAAGAAGAAGAAGTGGGAGAGGTGGAAGAAGAAGAAAAACCAAAAGAAGAATAAGAAGAAGAATAACTAAAAGAAGAAGAAGAAGAAGATGATGACGAAGAAGAAGGAGAGCTCGATGAAAAAGTACAAGAGGAAGTAGAAGAAGAAGAAGAAGGAGAAGAAGAAGAATGAGGAAAACTGGATGAGAATGAAGAAGATAAAGAAGAGTTGGAAGAAGAAGAAGGAGAAGTAGAAAAAGTGGAATAAGAGGAAGCAGAAGAAGAAGAAGAAGAAGAAGAAGAAGAAGAGGAAGAAGAAGAAGAAGAAGAAGAAGATGATGATGAGGAGGACAAGGAAGAAAAAAGAAGAAGGGGAAGAAAAGGAAGCAAAAGAAAAGGAAAAAGGTAAAGAATAGGAATAAGAAGAAGAAGAAGAAGAAGAAGATGAAGAAGAAGAAGAGGTGGAAGGAGAAGAAGTAAAAGAAGCTGAAGAAGAAGAAGAAGAAGAAGAGGAAGAAGAAGAAGAAGAAGAAGAAGAAGAAGAAGAGGAAGTAGAAGTAGAAAAAGAAGAAGAGGAAGTAGAAGAAGAAGAACAACAACAACTTGACAATGATAATGTAGAGGAAGTAAAGAAGATGAAGAAAAAGAAGAAGAAGAAAAGAAGAAGACTAAAAACAAGAAGTAGAATAAGAATAGAAGGTGAAGAAAACGAAGAAATAGTAGTAGAAGAAGATGATCATTAAGCAGAAGTAGTAGTAGTACTAGAAGAAGAAGAAGAAGAAGATGATGATGATGATTAAAATGTGGAAGAAGAAGAAGAGGAAAAAGAAGAAGAGGAAGAAGAAGAAGATGAAGAAGAAGAAGAAGAAGAAGAAGGAGGTGGAGGAGAAGAAGAAGAAGAAGAAGAAGAAGATGATGATGATGATGTAGAAGAAGAAGAAGAAGAAGAGTTACAACAACAAAAATAAGAAGAAGAGGAGGGAGTAGAAGAAGAAGCAGATGTTGAAGGAGAAGAAGAAACAATAGAAGAAGAAGAAGAAGAGCAACAACAAGATGAAGAAGAAGTAGAAGAAGAAGTAGAAGGGGAAAAAGTAGAAGAATAAAAAGTGGAAGAAGATGAGGAAGAATAAGAAGAAGAAGAATAAGTAAAAGGAGAAGAAGAAGTAGTAGACAAAAAAGATGAAGAAGAAGAAGAAGAAGAAGACGAACAGGAAGAAGAAGAAGAAGAAGAACAAGAACAAGACGATGAAGAAGAGGATGAAGAAGAAGAAGAAGAAGAAGAAGAAAAAGAACAAGAAGAAGAATTAGAAGATGTAAAAGGAGAAGAAGAAGAGGAAGAAGCAGTAGTAGTAGAATAAGAAAAATAAGAAGAAGTTGGAAAAGAAGCAAAAGAAGAAGAAGATGATGAAGATAAAGAAGAAGAAGAAGAAGAAGATGATCATGATGATGTTGGTGATGGAGAATAGGACAAAGAAAAAGAAGAAGAAGAAGAAGAAGAAATAGAAGAAGAAGAAGAAGTAGATGAAGAAGAAGAAGAAGAAGAAGATTAAGAAGAAGAAGAAGAAATAGAAAAAGAAAAAGAAGAAAAAAAAGAACTTGAAGAAGAAGAAGAAAAAGAAGATGTAGATGATGATGAAGAAGAAGAAGAAGATGTAGAAGAAGAAGAAGAAGAAGAAGAAGAAGAAATAAAAGAAGAAGATGAAGAAGAACTAGAAGAAGTAGAAGATGAAAAGTGAGTAAAAGAAGAAGAGGAGGAGGAAGAAGAGGAAGAAGAAGAAGAAGAAGAAGAAGAAAAAGAAGAAGAAGAAGAAGATGATGATGATGATGATGAAGAACAAGAGTAAGAAGAAGAACAAGCAGAAGAAGAAGAAGAAGAAGAACATGAACAAGAAGAACAAGAGGAAGAAGAAGAAAAATAAGTAGTAGAAGAAGAAGAACAAGAAGACGAATAACCAAAAGAAGTATAAGAAAAGGAACAACCAAAAGAAGAAGAAGAAGAAGCTGAAGAAGAAGAAAGAGAGGTGGAAGAAGAAGAAAAACAAAAAGAAGATTATGAAAAAGAATAACTAAAAGAAGAAGAAGAAGAAGATGACGAAGAAGAAGAAGAAGGAGAAGGAGAGCTTGATGAAAAAGAACAAGAAGAAGTAGTAGAAGAAGAAGAAGAAGAAGGAAAACCGGATGAGAATGAAGAAGATTAAGAAGAGTTGGAAGAAGAAGGAGAAGAAGAAGAAGAACAAAAAGAGGAACAAGAGGAAGAAGAAGAAGAAGAAGAAGAAGAAGAAGAGGAAGAAGAAGAAGAAGATGATGATGATGATTATGAGGAGGAGGAGGAAGAAAAAAAAGAAGGGTAAGAAAAAGAAGTAGATGAAGAGGAAAAGGATAAAGAATAAGAGGAAGAAGAAGAAAAAGATGATGATGAAGAAGAAGAAGAAGAACAAGATGAAGAAGAAGAAGAGGTAGAAGGAGAAGAAGTAAAAGAAGTAGGAGAAGAAGAAGAAGAGGAAGAAGAAGAAGAAAAAGAAAAGGAAGTAGAAGTAGAAGAAGAAGAAGATGATGATGATGAAGAGGAAGTAAAAGATGAAGAAGATAAGAAGAAGAAGAAGATGAAGTAGAAGAAGAAGAAGATTAAAAACAAGAAGTAGAAGAAGAAGCAGAAGGTGAAGAAAAAGAAGAAATAGTAGTAGTAGAAGATGATCATGAACCAGAAGAAGTAGAAGTTTTAGTAGTAGAAGAAGAAGAAGAAGATGATGATAATTAAACTGTGGAAGAAGAAGAAGAGGAGGAAGAAGTAGAGTAGAAGAAGAAGAAGAAGGAGGAGGAGGAGGAGGAGGAGAAGGAGAAGAAGAAGAAGAAGATGATGAATTAGAAGAAGAAGAAGAAGAGTAACAACAACAAAAAGAAGAAGAAGAGGAAAAAGTAGAACAAGAAGCAGATGAAGGAGGAGAAGAAGAAACCATAGAAGAAGAAGAAGAACAACAACAAGATGAAGAAGAAGTAGAAGTAGAAGAAGTAGAAGTAGAAGAAGTAGAAGTAGTAGTAGAAGAATTAGTAGAAGCAAAAGAAGCAATAATAGAAGAAGTAGATGAAAGAGAGGCAGAAGAAGTAGGAGAAGAAGAAGAAGAAAAAGAAGAAGATGAAGAAGAAGTAGAAGAATAAGAAGAATAAAATGAAGATGAGAAAGAAGAAGAAGAAGATTAAATAGAAAATGAAGAAGAAGAAGAAGAAGAAGAAGATGATGGAGAAGAAGTTGAAGAAGAAGAAGTAGAAGTAGTAGAAGAAGAAGAAGAAAAAGAAGAACAAGAAGAAAAAGAAGAAGAAAAAGAAGAAGAAAAAGAAGAAGAATAAGAAACTGAGGAGGAAGAAGAAGAAGAAAAAGAAGAAGAAGAAGAATAAAAAGAAGTAAAAGAAGAAATAAAGAAGGAGGAGGAGAAAATGAAGAAGAAGAAGGAGAAGAACAAGAAGTAGTACAAGAAGAAGCAGAAGAAGAAGAAGGAGATGATGAAGTAGAAGAAATAGAAGAAGAAGAAGAAGAGGAAGAAGTAGGAGAAGAAGAAAAAGGTAAAGAAGAAAAGAAATAGTAGAAGAATAAGAAGGATACGAAGAAGAAGAATAAGAAGAAGAAGAGGAAAAAGTGGAGGAAGAAGAAGAGGAAGAAGATGAAGAAGAAGAAGAAAAAGTAGTAATAGAATAAGAAGGAGAAGAATAAGAAAAAGAAAAAGAAGCAGAAGAACAAGTAGAAGAAGAAGAAGAAGAATTTTAAGAAGAAGAAGAAGAAGAAGAAGAAAAAGAATAAGAAGAAGAAGAAAAATAAGTAGTAGTGGAAGAAGAAGAAGAAGCAAAACCAGTAATTGTAATTGAAGAAGAAGAAGATGATGATGATGATGATGATGATGATGTTGATAAAGAAGATGAAGAAGAGGAAGAAGAAGGAGAAGAGGATGAAGATGAAGTAAATGTAGAAGAAGTACAACAACAAGAAGAAGACGCAAAAGTAGTAGTAGTAGAAGAGAAGAAGAAGAAGAAGAATATGTAGAGGAAGACGAAGAGGAGGAAGAAGAAGGAGAAGAAGAAGAACAAGGTGTAGTAGTAGTAGTAGAAGAAAAAGAAAAAGAAGAAGTGGACAAAGAAGAGGATTAAGAAGAAGAAGAAGAAGAACAAGTAGAAGAAGAAGATTTGGAAGAAGAAGCAACAGAAGAAGAAGTAGAAGAAGAAAAACTAGAAGTAGAAGAAGAAGAAGAAGATGATGATGAAGAAGAAGCAATAGGAAAAGAAGAAGTAAAAGAAGAAGTAGACAAAGAAGAAGATTCGGAGGAAGAAGAAGAGGTAGAAGAAGCAAAAAAGAAAAGGAAGATGTAGAATAGAAGAAGAAGAAGAAGAAGAAAAACTAAAAGAAGAAGTAGAAGAAGAAGAAGATGAAGAACAAGAAGCAGTAGGAAAAGAAGAAGAAGAAGAAGAAGAAGTAGAAGAAGATGAAGTAGAAGAAGAAGACAAAGATGAAGAAGATAATGAAGAGGAAGGTTAAGAAGATAAAAAAGAAGAAGAAGTTGAAGAAAAAGAAGCAGTAGAAGTCGAAGAAGAAGAAGAGAAACAAGAAGAAGAAGAAGAAGTACAAAAAATAGAAGAAGAAGAAGAAGAAGAAGAAGAAAAAGATAATGAAGAAGAACTAGAAGAACTAGAAGAAGAAGAAGAAGAAGAAGAAGAAGAAGAAGAAGATGTAGAAGAAGAGGAAGAGGAACAAGAAGAAGAAGAAGAAGAACAAGATGTAGAAGAAGTAGATGAAGAAGAAGAAGAAGTAGAACGAGAAGAAGAAGAAAAAGAAGAAATAAAAGTAGTAGAAGAAGAAGAATAAGATGAAGAGGAATAAGTAGTAGAAGAAGAACAATAACAACATGAACAAGAAAAAGTGGCATTTGTAGTAGAGAAAGAAGAAGAAAATGATGAAGCAGAATATTATGATGTTGATTAAGAAGTAGTAGAAAAAGAAGAAGAAGAAGAAGAACAAGATGAAGAAGATGAAAAAGATGTAAGAGAAGGGAGAAGAGGATGAAAAAGAAAGAAAAAGAAGTAGAAGAAGAAGAAGGAGAAGATGAAGAACTAGAAGCAGAAGTAGATGAAGAAGAAGAAGAAGAAGACTAGAAGACGAAGAAGAAGAAGAAGAAGAAGAACAAGAAGTAGAAGAAGCAGTAGAAGAAGAAGAAGCAGAAGACGTATTTGAAGAAGAAGAGAAAGATGAAAAAGTTAAAGAGGAAGAAGGAAAAGAATAAGAAGATGAAGAAGAAGAAGATAAAGAAAAAGAAGTAGAAGTAGAAGTAGAAGTAGAAGAAGAAGCAGTAGTAGTAGAATTAGAAGAAGAAGAGGAAGATGAAAGAGGAGATGAGGAAAAAAAAGCAGAAAGAGGAGGAGAAGAAGAAGAAGCTAAAAAAAGAGAAGAAGAAGAAAAAGAAGAAGTAAGAGAAGAGGAAAAAATAGAACAAGAAGAAGAGGAAGAAAAAGAAGAGGAAGAAGAAGAAGAAGTAGTAGTAGTAAAAGAAGTAGTAGGAGTAGAAGAAGAAGAAGAAGAA
>JAIUJO010001732.1:142500-147500 GCA_023846275.1 Vanilla planifolia
AAGAAGAAGAAGAAGAAGAAGGAGAAGAAGAAGATATTGAAGAAGAAGAAGAAGAAGAAGAAGAAGAAGAGCTAGAAAAGAAGAAGAAGAAGAAGAAAAAGAAGAAGCAGTAGAATAAGAAGAAGAAGAAGAAGAAGGAGAAGAAGAAGAAAAACTAGAAGAAGAAGAATAAGAAGAGGAAGAAGAAGAAGTAGGTGAAGTAGCAGTAGTAGAACAAGAAGAATAAGAATAAGAATAAAAATAATCATAATAATATCAATAATAATAATAATAACAATAATATTAAGAAGAAGAAGATGATGATGATGATGATGATTATGAAGAAGAAGGAGTCAAAGAAGATGAAGAAAGAGAAAAAGAAAAAGGAGAAGGAGAAGAAGATGAGGAAGATGAAGAGAAAGACGAAGAAGATAAAGTGCAAGAAGAATAGGAAAAAGAAATAGAAGAAGAGTAAGAAAAAGAAGAAGAAGAATAAGAAAAAGAAGAAGAAGTTGATGAAAAAGAAGTAGAAGCTGAAGTAGTAGAAGAAGAAGAAGAAGAAGAAGAGGATAAAGCAGAAGAAGTAGCAGAAGATGGAAGAACAAAAGAAAATGAAGAAGAAATAGAAGAAGAAAAAAATGAAGAAGAAGAAGAGGAGGAGGAGGAGGAGGAAGAAGAAGAAGAAGATAAAGAGGGGGTGGAAAAAGAGGAAGAAGAAGAAGAGCTAGAAAAAGAAGAAAAATAAGAAGAAGAAGAAGAAGAAGAAGAATATGATGATGATGATGATGATGAAACAGAATAAGAAGAAGAAGAAGAAGAAGAAAAGAGGAAGAATAATAAGAAGAAGAAGATGAAGAATAAGAAGGAGAAGAAGATGTAGTACTAGAAGAAGAAAAGAAGATGAAAAAGAAGAAGATGTTGAAGAAGATGAATTTGAAGAAGAAGAAGAAGAAGAAGAAAAGAAAGAAGAACAAGAAGAAGAAGAGGAGGAGGAAGTGGAAGAAGAAGATGAAGATGATGATGATGACGAGAAAGGAGAAGAAGAACTAGGGGAAGAAGAGGTTGTGGAAGAATAGGAAAAGGATAAAGAATTAGAGGATTAAGTTGAAGAAGAAGAGGAAGAAGCAGAAGTAAAAGAAGATGATGAAGAAGAAGAAGAAGTTGTAGAGGAAGATGTTGAAGAAGTAGAAGAAAAAGAACAAGAAGAAGAAGATGAAGAAGAAGTATAAGAAAAAGAGAAGAAGAAGAAGAAGAAGAAGCAGATGATGGAGAAGAAGAACAAGAAGAAGAAGAAGAAGAAAAAGAAGAAGAGGAAAAAGAAGAAGAAGAAGAAGTGGAAAAAGTAGAAGAAGGAGAAGAAGAAAAAAATGAAGAAAAAGAATAAGTAGTAGAGGAAGAAGAAGAACAACTAGAAGAAGAAGTTGAAGAAGAAGAAGAAGAAGAAGAAGTAGAAGAAGAAAAAGAAGAAGAAGAGGATGAGGAAGAAGAAGAAGAAGAAGAAGAAGTAGAAAAAGATGTAGAAGGATGAGAAGAAGAAAAAACTAGAAAAGGAGAAGATTAAGAAGGACAAGGTGAAGAAGAAGAAGAAGACATGAAGAAGAAGAAGAAGAAGAGGAAAAAGGGGTAGAAAAAGAACAAGAAGATGAAGATGAAAAAGAAGAAGAAGATGTAGAAGTTGAAAAAGAAAAAGAAAAACAAGAAGAAGCAGAATAAGAAGAAGAAGAAGAAGAAGAGGAAGAACGACAAGAAGTAGAAGAAGAAAAGAAGAAGAAGAAAAAGAAGAAGAAGAAAATGAAGTAGGAATAGAAGAAGAAGAAAATGAAGTAGGAATAGAAGAAGAAGAAGAAGAAGAAGATGATGATGATGATGATGATGATGATGAAGAAGAAGAAGAAGATGATGATGAAGAAGAAGAAGATGAAGAAGAAGAAGAAGAAGAAGAAGAAGAAGAAAGTAGAGGAAGAAGTAGAAAAAGAAGAAGAAGAAGAAGATAAAGAGGAAGAAGAAAAAAAGAAGAAGTTGAAGAAGAAGAATTAGAAGTAGAAGAAAAAAATGAAGAAGAGGAAATAGGGGTAGAAGAAGAACAAGAAGATGAAGATGAAAAAGAAGAAGATGTAGAAGATGAAAAAGAAAAAGAAAAACAAGAAGAAGAAGAATAGGAAGAAGAAGAAGAAGAAGAGGAAGAACGACAAGAAGTAGAAGAAGAAAAGAAGAAGAAGAAGAAGAAGAAGAAGAAGAAGAAGAAGAAGAAGAAGAAGAAGATGATGAAGTAGGAATAGAAGAAGAAGAAGAAGAAGAAGAAGAAGATGATGATGATGATGATGAAGAAGAAGAAGAAGATGATGATGAAGAAGAAGAAGATGAAGAAGAAGAAGAAGAAGATGAAGAAAGTCGACGAAGAAGTAGAAAAAGAAGAAGAAGAAGAAGATAAAGAGGAAGAAGAAAAAAGGAAGAAGTTGAAGAAGAAGAATTAGAAGAAGTAGAAGAAAAAAAATGAAGAAGTAGAAGGAGAAAAAGAAGGAGAAGATGATGAAGAAGAACTAGAAGAAGAAGAAAAGGAAGAAGACGTTGAAGAAGAAGAACTAGAAGAAGATGTAGCAGTGGTAAAAGAAGAAGAAGAAGAAACAGAAAAATGAAAAGAAGAAGAAGAAACAACAGAAGAAGCAGAAGAAGAAGACGAAGAAGAACAATAACAAGAAGACGAAGGAGAAGAAGAAGAAGACGATGCAGAAGAAGAAGAAGAAAAAGAAGAAGAAGAAGAAGAAGACAAAGAAGATGAAGAATTAAAAGAAGAAGAATAATAAAAAGAAGAAGAAGAAGAAGAAAAAGAAGAAGAAGAAGTAGAATAAGAAGAAGAAGAAGAAAAACTAGAAGAATAAGAATAAGAAGAAGGGGAAGAAGAAGAAGAAGAAGAAGAATGAGAAGTAGATTAGGAAGTAGAAGGAGAAGAAGAAGAAGAAGAATAAGAAGAATAATTAATAGAGGAGGGGCATGAAGAATAAGAAGAAGAAGAAGGAGAAGTAGAAGAAGAAGAAGAAGAAGAAAAGAAGATGAGGTAGACATAGAAGAAGAAGCAGAAGAAGGAGAAGAAGAAGAAGAAACAACAGAAAAAGAAGAAAAGAAAAAGATGAAGAAAAAAAGTAGAAGTAGAAGAGGAAGTAGGAGAAGGAGGAGGAGAAGAAGAAGAAGTAGGAGAAGTAGAAGAAGAAGAATAATAATAATAAGAATAAGAATTAGAATAATAATAATAATAATAATAATAATAATAATGATAAGATTATGATGATGATGATGATGATTATGAAGAAGTAGAAGGAGGAGGATGAGGAGGAGAAGAAGAAGAAGAAGAAGATAAAGAAAACAAAGACTAAGAAGATAAAGAGCAGGAAGAAGATGAAGAAGAAGACAAAAAAGAGGAAGAAGAAGAACAGGTAAAGGTAGAAGAAAAGCAAAAGAAGCAATAATAGAAGAATAAGAGAAGAAGCAGAAGAAGAAAAAGATGAAGAAGAAGAAGAATAAGAAAAGGAGGAGGAGGAAGAAGAAGAAGAAGATGATAATGATGATAAAGAGATTGTGGAAAAAGAGGAAGAAAAAGAAGAGCTACAAGAAGAAGAAAAAGAAGAGGAGGAAGAAGAAAAAGAAGAAGAAGCAGTAGAAGAAGAAGAAGAAGAAGAAGAAGAAGAAGAAGTAGAAGCAGAAGAAGAAGAAGAAGAAGAAGAAGAAGAAAAATAAACTGTAATTGAGGAAGAAGAAGAAAAAGAAGAAGAAGAAGTAGAATAAGAAGAAGAAGAAAAAGAAAAAAGAAGAAGAAGATGAAAAAGAAAAACAAGAAGAGGAGGAAGAAGTAGAAGAAGATGCAGAAGGAGAGAACAAGAAGAACAAATAGGAAAAGAAGAAGACGAAGAAGAACAAGGAGAAGAAGAAGTAGAAGAAGACATGGAGGAAGAAGACAAAGAAGAAGAGAAAAAAGGGAAGAAGAAGAAGAGGAAGAAGATGAAGATGAAAAAGAAGAAGAAGATGTAGATGATGAAGAAGAAGAAGAAGAAGAAGAAGAAGAAGATGAAAAAGTTTGAAGAACAAGAAGATGATTAAATAGAAGAAGTGGAAGAAGAATAAGTAGAAGAGGAAGAAGAAGAAGAAGAAGAAGAAGGAATAAAAAAAGAAGAAGTAGAAGATGATTATGATGATTAAGAAGACGAAGATGAAGAAGAAGAAAAATAAGAAGTGGAAGAAGAAGAAGATGAAGAAGAAAAAGAAGATAAAGAAAAAGAAAAAAAAAAGAAGAAGAGGAAGAACTACAAAAAGAAGGACAAGAAAAAGATAAAGATGGAGCATGAAAAAAGAAGAGGAAGAAGAAGAAGAAGAACAAGAAGTGGAAGAAGAAAAAGAAGAAGAAGATTATGAAGAAGAAGAAGAAGAAGTGAAAGAAGAAGATGAAGAATAAGAAAAAGAAGAAGAATAAGAAAAAGTAGTAGTTGTAGTAGTAGAAGAAGAAGAAGAAGAAGAAGGGGGAGGAGGAGGAGGAGAAGAAGAAGAAGAAGAAATATGAAAAGAAAAAGAAGAAGAAGAAACAACAGAAGAAGAAGAAGAAGAAGAATAAGAGGAAAAAGATGAAAGAGAAGAAGAGAAGAAAAGGTAGAAGAAGAAGAAGAAGAAGAAGAAGAAGAAGAAGAAGTAGGAGGAGGTGGAGAAGAAGAAGAAGAAGAAGAAGAAGAAGAAGAAGTGGTAGTAGTGGTAGATGTAGAAGAAGAAGAAGAAGAAGAAGAAGATTATGAAGCAAAAGAAGAAGAAAAACAACAAGAAGAAGAAGAAGAAGGAGAAGAAGTTGAAGAAAAAGAAGAAGAAGAAGTAGAAGATGAAGAAGAAGAAGAAGAAGAGGAGGAGAAGGAAGAAGAAGAAGAAGAACAAGAAGAAGAAGAAGAAGAAGAACAAAAAAAAGAAGTAAAAGAGGAAGAAGATGAAGAAGAAAAAGAACTTGAAGATTAAGAAGATGAAGAAAAAGAAGAAGAATAAGAAGAAGA
>JAIUJO010001732.1:152500-155000 GCA_023846275.1 Vanilla planifolia
GTAGGAGAAGAAGAAGAAGAAGATGAAGAAGAAGACGAAGAAGAAAAAGAAGAAGGGATAGAAGAAGAAGAAGAAAAAAAAAGAAGAAGAAGAAAAGGAAGAAGAAGAAAATTTAGAAGAAGAAGAAGACAAAAGAGAAGAAGAAGAAAAAGAAGAAGTAGAAGAAGAAGAAGAAGATGAAGAAAAAGAAATAGAAAAAGAAAAAGAAGAAGTGGAAGAAGAAGAAGATGATGATGATGAAAAAGAACAAGAAGAAAAAGGAGATCTAGAAGAAGAAGATGATGATAATTAGGAAGATGGACAAGAAGATGAAGAAAAAGGAGAAGAAGAAGAAGAATAAAAAGAATTATGAAGAAGAAGAAGGGGAAGAAGGAGGAGGAGGAGAAGAAGAAGAACAAAAGGAAGAGGAATAAGAAGAAGGTGAAGAAGAGAAGAAGATGATGATGAAGTACAAGAAGAAAATTGTGAAGAAGAAGTGGAAGAAGAAGAAGAAAATGAAGAAGAAGAGGAAGAAGAAGAAGAAGAAGAAGAAGAAGAAGAAAAAGATGATGCTCAAGGAGATGAACAAGAAGGCGAAAAAGAACAAGAAGAAGAAGAAGAATAAAAAAATAAATAGAAGAAGAAGAAGTAGGAGAAGAAGAAGACGAAGTAGAAAAAGAAGAAGATGAAGATGCAAAAGAAGAAGAAGAAGAAGAAGAAGAAGTAGTAGAAGAACAAGAAATAGTAGAAGAAGAAGAAGATGATGATGAGGAGGACGAAGATGAAGAAGAAGAAGAGGAAAAATATGAAGTGGAAGAATAGGATGAGGATAAAGAATTGGAGGATGTAGATGAAGAAGAAGAAGAAGAAGAATAAGAAGAAGACAAAGAAAAAGAAGAAGAAGAAGAAGAAGAAGAAGAAGAAGACGAAGAAGAAGAAGAAGAAGAAGGAAAAGAAATTGAAGAAAATGTAGAAGAAGGAGAAGAAGAAGAAAAAGTCCCTTGAACAAGAAGAAGAACTAGAAGAAATGGAGAAGAAGAAGAAGAAGAAAGAGAACAAGTAGAATAAGAAAAAAGAAGAAGAAGAAGAAGAGGAAAACGAAAAAGAAAAAGAAGATGAAGTAGATGAAGTAGAAGGAGGAGCAGAGAAGAAGAAATAATGTAAGAAGAACAAGAAGATGATGATGGTGAATAAGAAAAATTATTAGTAGTAGTAGTAAAAGAAGAAGAAGAAGAAGAAGAAGAAGAGGATGAAGTTAAAGAAAAGGAAATGAAGAAGAAGAAGAAGAAGATGATGATGATGAAGATGTACAAGAAGAAAAAGAAGAAGTTGTAGAAGAAGTAGTAGCAGAAGAAGAAGAAGAAGGAGCAGTTGATGAAGAAGAAGAAGAAGAAGATGCTGATGATGATGATGATAAAGAAGAAGAAGAAGAAGATGATGATGATGATAAAGAAGAAGAAGAAGAAGAAGAAGATTAAGAAGAAGAATAAGTAGAATAAGAAGAAGGAGAAGAAGCTATAGAAGAAGAAGAAGAAGGAGAATTAGTAATAAATAAAGAAGAAGAAGAAGAAGAAGAAGAAGTAAAAGAAGAAGAAGAAGATGAGTAAAAAGATGGTGATGATAAAGAGAAAGAAGAAGAAGAAGCAGAAGTGGAATAAGAAGAAGAGAAAGAGGTGGAAGAAGAAGAAGAAGAAGAAGAAGAAGAAGAATATGATGATAACGGTGAAGTAGAACAAGAGGAAGAAGAAAAAAAAGAAGAAGAAGAAGAGGAAGAAGAAGAAGAACATAAAGATCAGAAGAAGAAGAAGAAGAAAAACATAAAGATGAGAAGAAGAAGAAGAAGAGGAAGAGGTCGGAGAATTACAGAAAGGTGAAGAAGAAGAAGAAGAAGAAGAAGAAGAAGAAGAAGAAGACGTCCAAGAAGAAGAAGAAGAAGAAGAAGTAATCCTTGTAAAAGAAGGGGAAGAAGAAGAAGAATAAGAAGAAGTTGAAGAAGAAGAACTAGAAGGAGAAGATGAAGAAGAAGAAGACGAAATAGATGAAGAAGAAGAAGAAGAAGAAGAAAAAGAGTAAGTTGAAGAAGAAGAAGTAGAAGAAAAAGAAGAAGAAGAAAGAGAAGAAGAAGAAATAGAAGAAGAAGATGAAAGAGAAGAAGAAGAAGCAGAAGAACATGAAGAAGAAGAAGAAGAAGAAAAATAAGAGGAAGAAGAAGAAGAAGAAGGGGAAGAAGAAGGAGAAGAACTAGAAGAAGAAATGGAACTAAAAGAAAAGAAGATGTTAGAGGGAAAGATGAAGAAGAAGAAGAAGAAGAAGAAGAAGAAGAAGCAGAAGAAGAAGTAGAAGAAGAAGAAGAAGAAGAAGAAGGAGAAAAAGAAGAAGTAGAAGAAGATGATGATGATGACGATGATTATGAAGAAGAAGAAGAAGAAGACGAAGAAGAAGAAGAAAAAGTTATAGAAGAAGAAGAAGAAGAAAAAGAAGAACTAGAGGAAGAAAAAGATGAAGAAGAACGAGAAGAAGA
>JAIUJO010001606.1:0-10000 GCA_023846275.1 Vanilla planifolia
AAGAAGAAGAAGAAGAAGAGGGAGAAGAGGACACAAAAGAAGAAGAAGAAGAAGAAGAGCAAGAAGAAGAAGAAGAAGAAGAAGTTGGAGAAGAGGAGGAAGAAGAGGATGATGAAGAAGAGGAGGAGGAGGAGGAGGCAAAAGAAGTAATAGTAGAAGAAGAATAAGAAGGAGAAGAAGAACAAAAAGAAGTGGAAGAAGAATAAGAAAAAGAAGAAGCAAAGATGAAAAAAGATGTCGAAGAAGAAGAAAAACAGAAGAAGAGAAGAAGAAGAAGAAGAAGAAGAAGAAGAAGAAGAAGTAGAAGAAGAGAAGAAGAAGAAGAAGAAGAAGAAGAAGAAGAAGAAGAAGAAGAAAAAGAAGAGAAAGAAGAAGGGGAAGAAGAAGAAGAAGAAGAGGAAAAAGAAGTAAAAGAAGAAGAACTAAAAGAAGAAGAAGATGATGATGATGAAGAAGAAGAAGACTAAGAAGAAGGAGAAGGAGAAGAAGAAGAAGAAAAAGAAGGAGAAAAGAAAAACGTGGATAAGAAGAATAAGAAGAAGAAGAGGAAGGAGAAGGAGAAGAAGAAGGAGAAGAAGTATATAGAAGAAAGTAGGAAATGGAGAAGAAGAGGAAGAACTAGAAGAAGAGGTTGAAGGAAAAGAGGAAGAAAAAGAAGAAGAAGAAGTTAGAGAAGAAGAAGAAGTTAGAAGAAGAAGAAGTAGAAGTAGAAGAAGAAGAAGAAGAAGAAGAAGAGGAAGAAGAGTTAGAAGAGGCAGTATAAAAAAAATAAGAATTAAAATAATAATAATAATAATAATAATAAAGGCAATAGAAGAAGAGAAGAGAAGAAGAAGAAGAAGCAGAAAAAGTGGAAGAAGAAGAAGAGGAAGAAAAAAAGAAGAAGCAGAAGAAGTAGAAGAAGAAGAAGAAGAGGAAGAAGAAGAAGAAGAAGAAAAATAAGTACAAAAAGAAGAGGAGGAAGAAGAAGAAGAAGAGAATCGATAGAAAAAGAAGAAGAACCGAACAGAAAAAGAAGAAGAAGAAGTAGTTGGAGAAGTGGAAGGAGAAGAAGATGAACAAGAAGGAAAAGAAGAAAAGAAGAGGTAGAAGAGGAAGAAATAGAATAGGTGCAAGGAGAAGACGAGGAAGAAGAAGAGGTAGAAAGTGAAGAAGAAGAAGAAGAAGAAGAATAGGAAAAAGAGGAAGTTAAAGAAGAAGAAGAAGAAGAGGAAGAAGTAGTAGACATAGAAGAAGAAGACGAATAAGAGGAAGAAGAAGAAGATGAGCAAAAGAAGAAGAAGAAGAGGAAGAGAGAAGAAGAAGAAGAAGAAGAATGAGAAGAAGGAGAAATAGAAGAAGAAGAAGAATAGTAATAATAAAGAAGAAGAGAAGAAGAGAAGAAGAAGAAGAAGAAAAGGTAGAACAAGAAGAAGTGTAATATGATGTCGAATAAGAAGAAGAAGAAGAAGAAAAAGAGGAAGAAGTAGAAGAACAAGAAGAAGAATAGTAAGGAGATGAAGGAGGAGAAGAAGAACAAGAGGAAGAAGAAGAAGAAGAAGAAGAACATGAGAAACAAGGAGAAGAAGATGGAGGAGGAGAAGAAGAAGAAGAGGAAGAGGAAGAAGAACAAGAAGTAGAAGAATAAGAAGTGGGAGAAGAAGAAGAAGAAGAAGAGGTAAGAGAAGAAGAAAATGAAGACAAACAAAAAGACAAGAAGAAGAAGTTGAAGAAGAAAAAGAAGAAGAAGAATAGAAAGATGAAGAAGAGAAGAAGATGAAGAAGAATTGTAAGAAGAAGAAGCAGAAGAAGAAGAAGAAGAAGTAGAAGAAGTAGATGAAGAAGAAGAAGATGAAGAAGAAGAAGAAGAAGAAGAAAGAAAAATGAAGAAGAAGAAGAAGAAGAAAAAGAAGAAGAAGAGGATGATGAAGAGAAGAAGAAGAAGAAGATGAAGAAGAAGAGGTAATCATAGTAGAAGATTAAGAAGAGGAGGAGAAGAAGAAGAAGAGGAAGGAGAAGGAAAAGAAGAGAAGAAGAAGAAGAAGAAGAAGAAGAAGGGGAAGGCGAAGAAGGAAAAGAAGAGAAGAAGAAGAAGAAGAAGAAGATGTAGAATAAGAAGAGAAAAAGTGGAAGAAGAAGAAGAAGAAGAAGAAGAAGAAGAAGAGGATGAGGCACAGCAAGAAGCAGAAGAAGAAGAGAAGAAGAAGAAGAGGAAGAAGAGAAAGAAGGAGATGAAAAAGTAGAAAAAGGAGAAAGAAGAAGAAGAAGAAGATGATTGATGATGATGATGATCATGAAGTAGAAGAAGTAGAAGAAGAAGAGGAAGAAGTAGTAGTAGTAGTAGAGTGGTAGTAGAAGAAGAAGAAGAAGAAGAAGAGAAAAAAAGAGTGAAGATGGAGAGGAAGAGGAAGAAGAGGAAGGAGAAGCAGAAGAAGAGGAAGAGGAGGAGGAAAAGAAGAGGCGTGGACGAGGAAAAACAAGAAGAAGAAAAAGAGAATAAAATTAAAATGATGAGGTTGAAAAGAATATGAAGAAGAAGAAGGGAAGAAGAAGAGGATGAAGAAGATAAAGAATAAGAAGAAGAAGAGTAAGAAGAAGGAGAAGGAGAAGGAGTATATGAAGATGAAGAAGGAGAAGAAGAAGAAGAAGAAGAAGAAGAAGCAGAATAGGAAGGAGAAGAGGAAGACGAAGAAGAAGAAGCGAAAGAAGAAGATGAAGAAGAAAAAGAAGAAGAATAAGAAGATGAAGAAGAAGGAGAAGAAGTAGACGAAGAGGAAGAAGAAGAAGAGGAAACAAAGAAATAGTAAAATAAGAAAAAGAAGAAGTGGTAGAAGGAGAAGAAGAAGAAGAAAAAGAGGTAGAAGGAGAAGAAGAAAAGAAGAAGAAGACAAAAAAAGAAGTCGCAATAGAATTAGTATTAGTAGAAGAAGAAGAAGTGGTAGAAGAAGAAGAAGGAGAAGGATAAGAATAGGAGGAAGAGAAGAAGAAGGAGAAGGAGAAGAGATCGAAGAAAGAGAAGAGATAGAAGAAGGAGAAGAGATAGAAGAAGTTGAAGAAGAAGAAGTAGAAGTAGTCGTAGTAGTAGTAGTAGAAGAAGAAGAAGAAGAAGGGGAAAGTGGAAGAGGGAGAAGTGGACGTAGAAGAAGGAGCAAGAACAAGTAGAAAAAGAAGAAGAAGAAGGAGAGGAATAAGAAGAACAAGAAAAAGACAGTAGAAGAAGAAGAAGAAGACGAAGAAGAAGAAGAAGAAGAAGAAGAAGAAGAAGAGGAAATAGAAGAAGAAGATGAAGAAGAAGAAGAAGTGGAAGAAGAAGAAGAAGAAGAAGAAAAAGAAGAAGAAAATGAAGAAGAAGATGAGGAAGAAGAAGAAATAGAAGAAGAAGAAGTATAATAATAATAATAATAATAATAAGAAGAAGATGATAATTATGATTGTGAAGAAGGAGAAGGAGAAGAAGAAGAAGATTAAGAAGAAATTGATGGAGAAGAAGGTGGAGAAGAAGAAGAAAAGAAGAAAAAAGATAAGAAGAAGAAGAAGAGTAGAAGGAGGAGGAGGAGGAGGAGGAAGTAGAAGAAGAAGAAAAAGTAGAAGAAGAGGAATAGGAAGAAGTAGAAGAAGATGTATAAGAAAAAAAAATAGTGGAAGAAGAAGAAGTTGAAGAAGTAAAAGAAGTAGAAGAAGAAGAAAAAGAAGAAGATGAAGAAGAAGAGGAGGAAGATGAAGAACAAGAAGAAAAACAAAAGAAGAAGTGGAAAAGAAGAAGAAGAAGAAGAAGATGAAGAGGAGGAAGAAGAAAAAGAAGAGGAAGAAGAAGAAGAAGAAGAAGAGGAAGAAGTAGAGGAAAAAGAAAAGGAAGCAAAAGTAGAAGAAGAAGAATAAAATGAAGCAGAAGAAGAAGTGGAAGAAAAGAGTGGAAACAAGAAGAAAAATGAGAGGAAAAGAAGTAGAGGAAGTAGAAGAAGAAGTAGTAGAAAAAGAAGTAGTAGTAATAGTAGAAGAAGAAGAAGTAAAAGTAGAAGAAAGAGAAGAAGAAGAAGAAGAAGAAGAAAGAAAAGACGTAGAAGAGAAAGAAGGCGAATAAGAAGAAGAGGAAGAATAGGAAGAAGAAGAAAACGAAAAAGAACACGAAGAAGAAGAAGGAAAAGAAGAACAAGAAGAAGAAGAAGGAGAATAAGAAAAAGAAGAAGAAGAAGACAAAGTAGACGAAGGAGAGGAACAAAAATAAGAAGAAGAGGAAGAAGATAAAAAGAAGAAGAAGAAGATGATGATGAAGAAGAAGAACAAGATGAAGAAAAAGAAGAGATGTAGGAGGAGGAAGAAGAAGAAGAATAAGAAAAAGAGAAAGAAGAAGTAGAAGAAGATGAAGAAGTGGAAGAAGAAGAAGAAGAAAGAGAAGAAGAAGAAGAAGAAGAAGAAGAAGAAGAAGAAGAACAAGAAAAGATGAAGAAGAAGGAGAAGAAGATGAAGAAGAGCATGAAGAAGAGGAGAAGAAGAGAAGAAGAAGAAGAAGAAGAAGAGTAAGAGGAAGAAGAAGAAGAAGGGAAAACAAGAAGAAGAAGAAGAAGAAGAAGAAGAAGGAGTAGAAAAGTATGAAGAAGAAGAAAAGGAAGAAGGAGAATAAGAACAAGAAGAAGAAGAAGAAGAAGAAGAAGAGAGGAAAAGGAATGAGAATATGAATAAGAAGAAAAAGGAGAAGAGAAGAAGAAGAAGAAGAAGGAGAAGAAGTGGAGGAGGAAGAAGAAGTAGAAGAGGAAGAAGCAGGAAGAAGAAGAGAAGAAGAAAAAGAAGATAAAGAAGAAGATGTAGAAGGAGAAGAGGAAGAAGAAGAAGAGGTAGAAGGAGAATAAGAAGAAGATGAAGAAGAAGACAAGAAGAAGAAGAAGAAGTTAAAGAAGAAGAAGAAGAAGAAATATTAGAAATAGAAGAAGAAGAAGAAGAAGGGGAAGAAGAAGAAAAGCATAAAAGAAGAAGAAGAAGAAGAAGAAGATTATGAAAAAGTAGAAGAAGATTTTTGAAAAGTAGAAGAAGATGAAGTAGAAAAGATGAAGAAGAAGGAGAAGAAGGAATAGAAGTAGAAGAAGAAGAAGAAGAATTTGTAGAAGAAGAATAAAAATAAGAAGATGATGAGAGAAAGGAAGAAATAGAAGAGGAAGAAGAAGACGAAGTAGAAGAAGAGGTAGAAGAAGAAGAAGAAGAAGAAGAAGAAGTGGAAGAGAAAGGAGAACAAGAACAAGAAGTGCAAGTTGATGATGAATAAGAAGAAGAAGTAAAAGAAGAGGAAGAATTAGAAGAAGTAGAAGACGAGGGAGAAATAGAAGAAACGATGAAGGAGTAGGAGAAGAAGAATAAGACGAGGAGAAGAAGAAGAGAAGAGAAAGAAGAAGAAGACGAAGAAGAAGAGAGGGAAGAAGAAGGAGGAAGAAGAATAACTAGAAGAGAGGAAGAAGAAGAAGAAGAAGAAGTGTAGAAAAGGAAGAAGAGAAGAAGATGAAGAGGTAGAAGCAGAAGAAAAAGAAGACAAACAAAAGAGAAAGTAGAAGAAGAAGAAAAAAAAAAGAAGAATTATGAGATCAAGAAGGAGAATAAGTGGAAGAAGAAGAAAAAGAAGAAAAGTAGTAGAAGAAGAAGCAGAAGAAGAAGAAGAAGAAGAAGAAGAAGAAGAAAATGAAGAAGAGGAAGAAGAAGAAGAAGAAGAAGAAAAAGAAGAAGAGGAGGAAGAAGAAGTACAAGAAGAAAAAGAAGAAGAAGAAGAAGAAGAAGAAGAAAAAGAAGAAGAAAAAGTCGAAGAAATAGAAGAAGTAGAATAAGAAGAAGAAGAAGAAAGAAAAGAAGTAGGAGGAGGAAGAGAAGAAGAAAAAGAAGAAGAAAAAGAAGAAGGAGAAGAGGAGGAGGAAGAAGAAGAATAAGAATAAGAATAAGAAGAAGAAGAAGAGGAGTAGGATGAAGTGGAAGATGAAGAAGATGAAGAGGAGGAGAACGAAGAAGAGGAAGAAGAAGAAGATGATGAAGAAGAATAGGAAGAAGAAGATGAAAAAGGAAAAGATGAACAAAAAGTAGTGGAAGAAGAAGAAGAATAAGAAGAAGAAGAAGAAGAAGATGAGGAAGAAGAAGAAGAAGAAGAAAAAGAAGAAGAAGAAGAGGGGGAAGAAGAAGAAGAGGAACATGAAGCAGAAGAAGAAGATAAACAAAAAGGAGAAGAAGAAGAAGAAGAAGGAGAAGTTGATGAAGAAGAATAATATGAAGTAGAAGAAGTAGAGAAGAAGAAGAAGAAGAATTGGAAGAAGAAGAAGAAGAGGAAGAGGTGGAGGTAGAAGGAGAAGAAGATGATCAAAAAGAAGACGAAAAAGAAGAGGAAGAAGGAGATGAAAAAGTAGAAGAAGCGGAAGAAGAAGTGGAAGAGGAAGAAGAAGAAGAAGAGGAATAAGAAGTAAAAGAAGAAGATGAAGAAGACGAAGAAGAAGAAGAAAAAGGAGAAGAAGAAGATGAAGACGAAGAAGAAGAGGAAGAAATTGTGTTAGTAGTAGAAGGAGAAGAATAAGAATAAGAAGAACAGGCAAAAGAAGAAAATGAAGATGGGGAAGAAGAAGAAAAAGAAGAAGAAGATGGAGAAGAAGAAGAAGAGGAAGAAGAGGAAGATGAAGAAGAAGAAGACGAGAAGGAAGAAGAAGAAGAAGGGAAAGAAGAGGAAAATGAAGATGACGATTATGAAAAAGAAGAAGAAGAAGAGGTAGAAGGTGAAAAAGAAGAAGAAGAAGAAGAAGAAAAAAGAAGAAAAAGAAGAAGAGTAAGAAGAAGGAGAAGAAGAAGAAGAAGAATAAGAGGAACATGAAGAAGAAGAAGAAGAGAAGCAGGAAGTAGGAGAAGAAGAGAAGGAAGGGTAAGAAGAAGAAGAAGAAGAAAGAGAAGAAGAAGAAGAAGAACAATGATAACAAGAAGAAGAAGAAAAATAAGATGTAGAAGAAGAAGAAGGAGAAGAAGAAGAAGATGATGAAGAGAAAAAGAAGAGGAAACAAAAGATGACAAAGAGGAAGAAGAAGTGGAAGAAGAAGAAGAAGAAAAAGAAGTACAAGAAGAAAAAATGAAGAAGGCGAAGAAGGAGGAGAAGAATAAGAAGAAGAAGAAAAATGAGAAGAAGAAAACAAAGAAAGAGTAGAAGAAAAAGAAATAGAAGAAGAAGAACCAAAAGAAGAAGAAGAAGAAGAAGAAGAAGAAGAAGTAGAAGAAGAAAAAGGAGGAAAAGAAGAAGAAAAAGGAGAAAAAGAAGAAGAACAAGAAGACAAAGATGAAGTTGTAGAAGAAGAAGAAGAAGAAGACGAAGAAGAAGAAGTGGAAGAAGAAAAAGAATAAGAATAAGAAGAAGAAGAAGAAGAAGAAGAAGAGGAAGCGGAAGAAGAAAAAGAAGAAGAAGAAGTAGAAGTGGAAGTAGAACAAGAAGAAGAAGATGATGATGAAGAAGAAGAAAAAGAAGAAGAAGAAGAAGAGGAAGGAGAGGAAGAAGGAGAAGAAAAAGAAGATGAAGAAGAAGAAGAAAAAAGAGAAGAAGAAGAAGAAGAAGAAGAAGAACAAGAAGAAGAAGAAGAAGAAGAAGAGGAATAAGAAGAAGAAAAAGAAGAAGAACATGAAGAAGAAGAAGAAGAAGAAGAAGAATAAGAGGATGACAAAGAAGGAGAAGTAAAAGAAGAGGAAGGAGAAGAAGAATAAAAAGAAGAAAAAGAAGTAAAATAAGAAAAAGAACAAGAGGTAAAAGGAGAAGACGAAGAAGAAAAAGAGGTAGATGCAGACGTAGAAAAAGAAAAAGGAGAGAAGAAGAAGAAGAAGAAGAAAAGAAGAAGAAGAAGAAGTTGTAGTAGAAGTAGTTTGTAGAAGACGTAGAAGAAGAGGTAGAAGAGCAGAAGCAGAAGAAAGATGAGGCAGATGAGGAAGAAGAAGAAGAATAAAAATAGAAAGAAGAAGAAGAGGAAGGGGAGGAAGATGATGAAGAAGAGGAAGAGGGAGAGGAGATAGAAAAGGAGGAGAAGAAGAAGTAGAAGTAGTAGTAGTTGTAGTAGTAGAAGAAGAACAAGAAGAAGAAGGAGGAGGAGGAGGATAAGGAGAAGAAGAAAAAGAGAAAGAGGAAGAAGAAGAAGAAGAAGGTGAAGAGGATGAGGGAGAAGCGGACAAAGAAGAAGAAGAGCAAAAAGAAGTCGAAGAAGAAGATTTAGAAGAAGTGGAATAGGAAGAAAAAGATGAAGACAAAGTAAAAGAAGAAGAAAAAGAAGAAAGAGAAGAAGAAGAAGAAGAAGAAGAAGAAGATGAAGAAGTAGAATTAGGAGAAGAAGAGGAAGAAGAAGAAGAAGAAGAAGCAGAAGAAGAAGAAGAAGTTGAAGTGAAAAATGAAGAAGAAGAGGAAGAGGACGAAGAAGAAGTAGTAGAAGTGAAAAATGAAGAAGAAGAGGAAGAAGAAGAAGAAAAAGAAGTTGAAGAGGAAGAACAACAAGAACTAGAAGATGATGAAGGAGAAGTAAGAAGAAGAAGAAGAAGAAGATGATGATGATGATAATGATGATGATGAGGAAGAAGAAGAAAAAGAAGCAGAAGACATAGAAGAAGAAGATTAGAAAGAATAAGAAAAATAAGAAGAAGAAGAGGAAGAAGTAGAAGAAGGAGAGGAATAAAATGAAGAAGAAGAAAAATTAAAAGATGAAGAAGAAGAAGAAGTAGTTGTAGAAGAAGAAGAAGAAGAAGAAGATAACGAAGTAATAGACGAAGAAGAAGACAAGAAGAAAAAGAAGAAGAAGAAGAAAGAAGAAGAAGAAGAATAAGAAGAACAAGAACAAGAACAAGAAGACAAAAAAGAAGTAGTAGTAGCAGAAGAAGAAGAAAAAGAATAAGAATAAGAAGAAGAAGAAGAAGAAGGAGAAGTAGAATAAGAAAAGAATGTGGAAGAAGAAAAATAAGAAGAATAATACAAACAAGAAGAAGAAGACGAGGGAAGAGGAGAACAAGAAGAAGTAGAAGAAGAAGAAAATAAGGAAGAAGATGATGATGATGAAGAGGAAGAAGGGGAGGAAGAAAAACAAGAAGAAGACGAAGAAGAAAAGGATGAAGAAAAATAAAAAGAAGAAAAGGAAGAAGAAGAAGAAGAAGAAGGAGGACAAGGAGAAGAAGGAGAACTTGGAGAAGAAGAAGAAGAAGAAGAGGGACACAAAGACAGACAAGAAGATGACGAAGAAGAAGTAGAAGAAGAAGCAGAAGAAGAAGCAGAAGAAGAAGAAGAAGAAGAAGAAGAAGATGTAGAAGAAGAAGCAGAAGAAGAAGAAGAAGAAGAAGAAGAAGACAATGAAAAAGAAGAAGAAGACAAAGAAAATGAAGAAGAAGAAGAAAATCATGAAGAAGAGGAAGAAGAAGAATAAGAAGAAGAACATAAAGATCAAGAAGAAGAAGAAGAAGTAGTAGTAGAAGAACGAGAAGAAGATCATGGAGGAGGAGAAGGAGAAGGGGAAGGAGAAGGAGAAGTAGAAGGAGAAGGAGAAGGAGTTGGAGAAGGTAGAAAGAAAGAAGAAAAAGTAGAAGAAGAAGAAGAAGAAGAAGAAGAAAAAGTAGAAGGAGAAGAAGACGAAGAAGAAGAAGAAGGAAAAGAAAGAGAAGAAGGAGAAGAAGATGAAGAAGACAAAGAAGAAGTAGATGGTGAAGAAGAAGAAGAATAAGTAAAAGAAGAAGATGAAGAAGAAGAGGAAGAAGAAGAAAAAGAAGATGAAGAAGATGAAGAAGAAGGGGAAGGAGAGGAGGAAGAAGAAGAAGAAGAATAAGAAGGAAAGAAGAAGAAGATGAAGAAGATGATGATGATGATGACGAAGAAGAAGAAAAGAAAGAAAATGAAGTAGAAGAAGTAAAAAGAAGAAGAAGAAGAAGGAATAGGGGAAGAAGAAGAAGATGAAGAAGAAAAAGGAGAAGAAAATGAAGAAAAGAAGAATAAGAATAAGAAGAAAGAAAAGAAAGAGAAGAAGAACATAAAAGGGAAGAAGAATTAGAATAAGAGGGA
>JAIUJO010001606.1:20000-22500 GCA_023846275.1 Vanilla planifolia
GAAAAATTAGAAGACAATAAAGAAGAAGAAGAAGAAAAAGAAGTAGAAGAAGAAGATCAAGACGAAGTAGAAGAAGATAGAGAAGAAGAAGAAGAAGAACAAGAAGGAGAAGATGATGATGAAGAAGTAAAAGAAGAAAAAGAAGAAGAATAAGAAGAAGAAAAATATGAAGGAGAAGATGGAGAAGAAGTGGAACAAGAAAAGGGAAAAGAAGAAGAAGAACAAGGAGTAGAAGAAAAGAAGATGGCAAACAAGAAGAAGAAAAAGAAGAAGAAAAGATGATGAAGAAGAAGAAGAAGAAGATGAAGAAGATGAAGAAGATAAAGATGAAAAAAAGAAGAAGACGAATAAGAAAAAGAAGAAGAAGAAGAAGAAGCAGAAGGCAGAGAAGCTAGAAAAAAAGGTGGGGAAGATTTAAAGAAGAAGAAGAAAAATAAGAATAAGAAGATGAATAAGAAAAAGGCAAAGAAGAAGAAGAAGAAGAAGAAAAAAGAAAAAGAAGAAGAAGAACAAGAAGTTATAGAACAAGAAGAAGGATAAGAAGAAGAGGAGGAAGAAGAAGAAGAACAACAAAAAGTAGAAGAAGAAGAAAACGAATGAGATGAAGAAGACAAGGAAGAAGAAGAACTAGAAGAAGAAGAAGAAGAAGAAGAAGAAGAAGAAGGAGAAGAAGAAGAAGATAAAATAGAAGAAGATGAAGATGAAGAAGAAGAATAAGAAGAAGAAGAAAAAAAAGAAGATGATGAAGGAGATGTAGAATTGGAAGATAAAGGAGTAGAAGAAGATGGAGAAGGTGAGCGAGGAGAAGAAGTAGAAAAAGAAGAAAGAGAAGAAGAAGAAAGGGAAGAAGAAGAAGAAGATGATGATGGTAAAAAGGATAAGAAAAAGAAGTGGAAGAAGAATAAGAAGAAGGAGAAGTAGTAGACGTAAAAGAAGAAGAAGAAGAAGAACTTTAAGAAGGAGAAGAAGAAGAAGAAGAAAATGAAGAAGACAAAGAGGAAGAAGAAGAAGCAGAAGATGAATAGGAAGAATAACAAGAAGAAGAGATAGAAGAAGAACAAGAAGAAGAGAAAGAAGAAGAAGAAGGAGAAGAAGAAGACGAAGAACAGGAGGAGGATGAAGAATAAGTAGAAGACGAAGAAGAAGAAGAAGAAGAAGAAGAAGAAGAAGTAGAAGAAGAAGGCGACAAAGAAGAAGAAAAGGAAGAAGAAGAAGACAGAGTAGAAGGAGGACAAGGAGATGAAGAAGAAGATGAAGAAAAAAAAGAGGAAGAACAGGAAGAATTAGAAGACAATAAAGACGAAGAAGAAGAAGTAGTACAAGAAGAAGATGAAGAACATGAAGAAGATGGAGAAGAAGAAGAAGAACAAGAACAACAACAATAAGAAGATGATTATGAAGAAGAAGTAGAAGAAGAAGAAGAAGAAGAAGAAGAAGAAGAAGAAAACGATGAAGGAGAAAAAGGAGAAGAAGAGGAACAAGAAGTGGGAAAAGAAGAACAAGAAGAGGAAGAAGAAGGTGAAGAAGAAGAAGAAGAAGGCAAAGAAGAAGAAGAAGAACAAGAAAAATATGATGATAAAGAAGAAAAAGAAGAAGAAGATGAAGAGGAAGATGATAATGATGAAGATGACGAAGAAAATGAAGATGAAGAAGAAAGAAGAAGAAGACGAATAAGAGAAAGAAGAAGAAGAAGAAGAGGAAGAAGAAGTAGAAGACAAAGAAGCTAGAAAAGAGGAGGAGAAGAGTTGAAGAAGAAGAAAAAAATAAGAAGAAAAACAAGAATAGGAAGATGAATAAGAAAAAGGAGAAGAAGAAAGAGAAGAAGAAGAAGAAAAATGAAAAAGAAGAACAAGAAGTAATAGAACAAGAAGAAGGATAAGAAGAAGAGGAAGAAGAAGAAGAAGAAAACGAAGAACAAGAACAAAAAGAAGAAGAAAAAGGAGACGAAGGAGAAGAAGAAGAATACAAGGAAGAAGAATAACTAGACGAATAAGAAGAAGAAGAAGAAGAAGAAGAAGAAGAAGGAGAAGAGGAGGAAGAAGAAGAAGAAGAAGAAGAAGAAGACAAAGTAGAAGAAGATGAAGATGAAGAAGAAGAATAAGAAGAAGAAGAGGAAAAGAAGATGAAGTAGAAGCAGAATTGGAAGACAAAGGTGAAAAAGAAGAAAAACAAGGAGGAGGAGGAGAAGAAATAGAATAATAATAAGAAGAAGAGGAAGAAGAAGATGATGAAGAAGAAGAAGGAGAGAATGAAAAAGAAGAAGAAGAAGAAGAAGAATTCAAAGAAGATGATGAAGAAGAAAATGACAAAGATGAAGAAGAAGAAGAAGAAAACTAAGAAAGAAGTAGATAGAGAAAAGGAAGAAGAAGATGTTAATCTTCTTCTTCTTCTTCTTTTTGTTCCTCTTCTTCATCTTCTTCTTCTTCTTCCTCATCTTCTTCTTTTTCTTTCTCTTCTTATTCTTGTTCTTCTTCATCATCTTCTTCTACTTATTCTTCTT
>JAIUJO010001606.1:30000-37500 GCA_023846275.1 Vanilla planifolia
CATCTTCTCCCTCTTCTTCTTCTTCTTCTTCTTCTTATTCTTATTCTTGTTTTTCTTTTTCTTTTTATTGTTTTTTTCGTCTACTTTGTCTTCTTCTTCTTCATCTTCTTTGTCTTTACCTTTTTTTTCCTCGTCTACTTCTTCTTCTTTGTCTTCTTCTTCTTCTTATTCTTCTACTTCTTCTTCATCTTCTTCTTCCTCTTCTTCTTCATCTTCTTCTTCTTCTTCTTCATCTTCTTCTTCTTCATCTTCTTCTTCTTCTTCTTTCTTTTCTTCTCCTTTGCATTTTTCTCCTTCTTCCTCTTCTTTTTATTTTTCTTCTTCTTCTTCTTCTTCTTCTTCTTCCTCCTCCTCTCCTACCTCCACTTCTTTGCATTTTCGTTCATCATCTTCGACTTCTTCTTCTTCGTCTACTTCTTCTTCAAGTATTTCTTCTTCGACTTGTTCTCTTCTTCTTCCCCTTCTTCTTCTACATTTTCACCTTCTTCTTCTTCTTCTTCTTCTTCTTTTACTTGTTCTTATTCTTCTTATTCTTGTTCTTCTTCTTCCACTTCTTCAACTTCTTCTTCTTCACCTTCTTCTTTTTCTTCTTCTTCTTCTCCTTCTCCTTCTTGTTCCTCTTCTACTTCTTCTTCTTCTACTTCTTCTAACTCTTGTTTTCCTTGTTCTTCTTCTTCTTCTTCTAATTCTTATTCTTCTTCTTCTTCTTCTTCTTTCTCCCCTTCTTCATCCTCTTCCTCTTCTTTTACTTCTTCTAGTTCTCCTTCTTTTCCTTCTACTTCTTCTTCTTCTTCTTCTTCTTCTTCTTCTTCTGCTTCTACTTCTTCTTCTCCTACTTCTTGTTCTCCTTTTTTTTCTTCTTCTTCTTATTCTTACTCTCTTTCTTTTTCAACTTCTTCTTTTTCTTCTTCCTCTCCTTATTCTTCTTCTTCTTCTTCTTTTACTTCTTCTTTTTCTTCTATTTCTTTGTCATCTTCCAATTGTTTTTTTCTTTCTCTTCTTTGTGTTCTTCTTCTTCTACCACATCCTCTTCTTTGTCTTCTTCTTTTTTTCTTCATCTTCTCTGTGTTCTTCTTCTTCTACCATATCCTCTTCTTTTTCTTCCTCTTTTCTTCTTCTTTTTCTTCTTCTTCTTCCACAATTTCTTCTTCTTCTACATATTCTTCTTCATCTTCTTTTTCTTCTTCTTTCTCTCCTTCTCCTTGTTCTTCTATTACTTCTTCTTTTTCTACTTCTTCTTTTGCTTCTTCTTTTTCTTCTTGTTCTTTTTCTTTTTCTTCTCCTTCCCCCTGTTCTTCTTCTTCTTCTACCTTGTTCTTCTTCTTCTTTATCTTCTTCATTTTTTTACTTTTTCTTCTTCTTTTTCTTACTTATCTTCCTCTTCTTCTTCTTATTCTGTCTTCTTCTTGTTCAACTTCTTTCTTTTTTTCTTTTTCCCCTTCTTCTTTTGCTTCCTCTTATTCCTTCCCTTTTTCTTCTTCTTATTCTTCTTCTTCTTCTTCTTATTTTTCCTCTTCTTTGTTTTCTTCTTCTTCTTCTTCTACTACAACTTATTCTTCGTCTCCTTCTACTTCTTCTTCTTCTTCCTCTTTTTCTTCCACTTTTTTTTCTTCTTCTTCTTCATCTTCATCTTCTTCTAATTCAACTACTCCTTCTTCTTCTTTGTCTTCCTTTTTTACTTCTTCTTCTTCTTTGTAATTTTCTACTTTGTCTTCGCCTTCTTCTTCTTCTTCCTCTTCTTCTTCTTTGTCTTGTTTGTCTTCTTCTTCTTCTTCTTTCACTTTTTCTTCTTTGCCTTCTTCTTGTTCTTCTACTTCTACATCTTCTCCCTCTTAGTCTTTTTCTTCATCTTCTTCTACTTCTCCTTCTCCTCCTAAATCTTCAGTTTCTTCTTCTTCATTTCTTTCTTTTCCTTCTTCCTCTAATTCTTGTTCTTCCTCTTCTTTTTCTTCTTTTACTTCTTCTTCTTCTGCATCTTCAACTTCCTATTCTTCTTGTTTTTCCACTTTTTCTTCTTCTTTTTCCTCTTCTTCTTCTTCTTCTTCTTTTGTATCATTATCTTCCTCTTCTTTGTCTTCTTGTTGTTTTTCTTCTTCTTCTTCTTCTTCCCCTTCTTCTTCTTCTTCCCCTTCTTCTTCTTCTTCTTCTTCTTCTTCTTCTTCTTCTTTGTCTTTATTTTTCTGTCATCTTCTTCTTCTCCTTCTTCTTCTTCTTCTTTGTCCTCTTCTTCCTCTTCTTCCTCTTCTTCTCCTTCTTCTTCTACTTCATCTTCTTCTTCTTCTTCTTCTACTACTACTTTTTATTCTTCTTCTTCTACTTCTTCTTCTTCTTCTTCTTTCTTTTCTTCTTCTTCATCTTCTTCTTCTTCTTCTCCTTCTTATTCTACTTCCTCTTCTTGTTCCTCATCTTCTTTGTCTTTTGTCCTTTTTCTTAATCTTCTTCTTCTTAGTCTTCTTCTTTGTCTTCTTCTTCTTCTTCATGTTCATCCTTTTCTACTTTGTCTTGTTCTTCTTTTTCTTCTTCTTCCACTTCTTCTTCTTCTTCTTCTTCTTCTACTTCTTCTTCTCCTACTCCGCCTTCTTCTTCTTCTTTTTCTTCTTGTTTTTTTTCTTTTTCTTCTCCTTCTTCTCCTTGTTCTTGTTATTCTTCATCATCAACATCATCATCTTCTTCATCTTCATTGTCTTCTTCTTATATTCTTCTTCTTTGACATCTTGTTGTTCTTGTTCTTCTTCTTCCTCATTGTCTCATCTTTTTCTTCATCATCATCATCTTCTTCTTCTTCTTCTTCTCCTTCTTCTTCTTCTTTTTCTTCATCTTTGACTTCCTCTTCTTAGTCCTCTTCTTCTTCTTCCTCATCTTCCTCTTCTTCTTCTTCTTCCTCTTCTTCTTTATCATCATTTTTTTCTTTTTTTTCTTCCTCTTCTTCTTCTAGAACTTCTTATTCTTCTTCATCTTCGTCTTCTTCTTTTTCTTCTTCTTCTTCTTCATCTTCTTCTTCTTTTTCATTTTCTTCTTCTTCTTCTTCTTCTTCTTCTTTTGCTTCTTCCTCTTCTTTTACTTCTTCATCTTCTTCTTCTCCTCCTACTCCTCCTCCTTCTTCTTCCTCATCCTATTCTTCTTCTTCTTCTTCTTCTTCTTCTTCTTGTTCACCTTCTTCTTTTTCTGATTCTCCTTCTTCTCCTTCTTCTTCTTCTTCTTCTTCTTCTTCTTCTTCTTCTAATTTTTCTTCTTTTTCTTCTTCTTCTTCGTTTTCTTCTTCTTCTTCCTGTTCTTCTTCTTTTTCTTCGCCTTCATCTTCTTCTACTTGTTCTTCTTCTTCATCTACATCTTCTTTTTCTTCTTCTTCTTCTTCTTTTTCGTCTTTTTCTTCTTTTTGTTCTTTGTCTCCTTCTTCTTCATCATCATCATCATCTTCTTCTTCTTCTTATTCTTGTTCTTCTTCTTCATCATCATCATCATCTTCTTCTTCTTCTTCTTATTCTTGTTCTTCTTCTTCAACATCATCATCTTCTTCTTCTTCTTCATCTTCTTTCTCATTTTCTTTTTCTTCTTCCTCTTCTTCTTCTTCTTGTCCTTCTTCTTCTTCTTCTTCTTCTTCTTCTTCTTCTCTTTCTTTTTCTTCTTCTTCTCCATCATCTTTTTCTTTTTCTTCTATTCTTCTTTTTTTCATCTTCTTCCTCTTCCTCTTCATCATCATTAATTTCTTCTTCTTCTTCTTTTCTCCACTTTATCAACTTCTTCTTTATTTTCATCTTCTTATTCTTTTCCTCTTCTTCTTCTTCATCTCCTTCTTCTTCTTCAATTCTTTTCTTCCTCTTCTTAGTCATCTTCTTATCCATTATTATTTTGTTCATTCTCTCCTTCTTCTTCTTCTTCTCCTTGTGCTTTTTTCTTCACCTTCTTCTCAATATTATTATTCTTCTTCTTCTTTCTCTTCTTTTTCATCTTATTCTTTGTCTTCCTTCTTCTTCTTCTTCTTCTTCCTCTGCTTCTTCTTCTTCACGTTCTTCTTCTTGTTCGTGTTCTTTTTTTGACTTTTTCTTCTCCATCTTATTCTTCTTCCTCTTCTTATTCCTTCTTCTTCTTCTTTTTAATCTTCTTCTTCTTCTTCGTCTTTTTCTCCTTTTTCTTTTTCTTTACTTTCTCCTTCTTCTTCTTGTTCTTTCGCTTTTTCTTTGTCTTACTCTTCTTTTTCTTGTTCCTCTTCTTCTTCTTCTTCATCTTTGTCTTCTTCATCTATTTGTTTGTCATTTTCTTCTTCTTCTTCTATTTCTGCTTCTTCTACTTATTCTTCTTCTTCTTCTTCTTACCCATCTCCATCATCCACTTCTTCCTCTTCTTTTTCTTCGCCTTCTTCTTCGATTTCTTCGTTAGTTTCTTCTTCTTCTTCTTCTTCGTCTTCTTCTACTTCTACTTCTTCATCTTCTCCTTCTTTTTCTTCTTCGCCTTCTTCTTCTCCTTCTTCTTCTTCTTCTCCTTCTTCGTCATCAGCTTCTTCTTCTTCTTCTTCTTTTTTCTATTCTTCTTCTTCTTGTTCCTCTTCATCTTCCTCTTCTTCTTCTTTTTATTCTTCTTTATCATCATCATCTTCTTCTTTTTTTCTTCTTCTTCTTCTTCATCTTCTACTTTTTCATTTTCTATTTCTTTTTATTCTTCTTCTTCTTCGTCTTATTCTTCTTCATCTTATTCTTTGACTTTTTCTTCTTCGTCGTCTTCTTCTTCTTCTTCTACATCTTCTACCTCTTCTTCTTATACTTCTTTTTCATCTCCTTCTTCTTCTTCTTTCTTCTTCTTCTTCTTCTTTTGCTTCTTATTCTACTAATACTTCGACTTCTTCTTGTTCTTCTTCTTCTTCATCTTGCTTTTGTTCTTCTTCTTCGTCTTTTTCTTTTTCTTCTTCCTCTACTTGCTCTGCTTTTTTTTCTTCTATATCGCCTTCATCTTCTTCATTGTCTTCTTCTTCTTATTTTTCTTCTTCATCATCTTCTTCTTGTTCAACTTCTTCTTCTTCGTCTTCATCTTTTTTTGTTCATCTTCTTCTTCTTCGACTTCTTCTTTTTCTTTTTCTTCTTCTTCTACTTCTTCTTTCATCTTCTTTCTCCTCCTCATCTTCTTCTTCCTCTTCCTCTTCTTCTTCTTCTTCTTCTTCTTCTTTTTCTTCTTCTTCTCCTTCTTCATCATCATCATCTTCTTCCTCTTCCTTTTCTTCTTCATCTTCTTCTTCTTCTTCTTCCTTTTCTTCTTCTTCTTCTTCTTCTTCCTCTTCTTCTTCTTCTTCTTCTTCTTCTTTTTCTTCTTCTTATTCGTCTTCTTCATCATCATTATCATCATCTTTTTCTACTTCTTCCACTTTTTCTACCTCCTCTTCTGTGAGTTTCTGTTCATCATTTTCATATTCTTTTTCTTTTTCTTCTTCTTCTTCTTTGTCTGCTTCATCTTATTCTTCTTCTTCTTCATCATATTATTCATCTTTTTCTTCTGTCTTCTCTTTCTTCTTCTTCTTCCTCTTCTTCTTCTACTTCTTCTTCTTCTTCTTCTTTTTGTACTTGTTCTTATTCTTTTCCTTCTTCTTATTTTTCTTCAACTTCTACTTCTTCTTCTAGTTCTTCTTTTTCTTCGCCATCTTTTTCTTCTTCTTCTCCTACTTCTTCTTTTTCTTCTTCTTCTATTTCTTCATCTTTTGCTTCTTCTTCTTCTACTTTTTCTTCTCCATCTTCTTCTTCTTCTTATTCATGTTCACCTTCTTCATCTACTTCTTGTGTTTCTTCTTCTTCTCCTTATTCTTCTTCTTCATTTTACACTACTACTACTACTTCTTCTTCGTATTCTTTTTCCATTTCTTCTTTTTGTTCCTCACCTTCATCTTCTTCTTCCACTTCCTCATCTAACTTCTTTTTCTTTGTCTTTTTCTTCTTCTTCATCATCATCTTCTTGTACTTATTCTTCTTCCTTTACTTGTCCTTGTTCTTCTACTTCTTCTTCTTCTTCTTCTTGTTCTTCTTCTTATTTTTCTTCTTCTTCTTCTTCTTCATCATCTACTTGTTTTGCTTTTTCTTCTTGTTCTTTTTCTTTTTCTTCTCCTTTTTCACCATGTTCTTCTTCTACTTCTTCACCTTGTTCTTATTCTTCTTCTTCATCTTCTTCTTCCTCTTCTTTTTTTTCTTCTTCTTCTACATCTTCCTCTTTTTCTACTTCTTTTTCTTTTCTTGTTCTTCTTCCTCTTGTTCTTCACCTTCTTCTTCTTCTTCTTCTTCTTTGTCTTCTTCTTCTTCCTCTTCATCATCATCATCAACTTCTTCTTCTTCTTCTTTTTCTTCTGCTTATTCTTCTTCTTCTTTTTCGTCTTCTTCTTCCTCTTCATCTCCTTCTTCTTCCTCTTTTTCCTCTTCTTCTATGCCACCTTCTTCTTCTTCTTCTTCTTTCTCCCATTCTTCATCATCTTCTTCTTCTTCAACTTCTTCTGCCTCTTCTTTTTCTTCTTCTACATCTTCTTCTTCTTCTTCTTCTTCCTCTTCTTCTTCTTCTTCTTCTTCTTCTCCTTCTTCCTCTTTTTCGAATTCTTCTTCTTCTTCTCCTTCTCCTTCTTTTTCTACTTCTTTTATTTCTTCTTCTTCACCTTCTTCTTCTGCTTCTTCTTCTTCTTCACCATCTTTTTCTTCTTCTTCTTCTTCTTTTCCTTCCTATCTTTCTTCTTCCTTTTTTTCTTTTTCTTTATCATCTTTGGCCTTCTTCTTCTTCTTCTTCTTCTTTTTCTTTGCATTCTTCTTCTTCATCTTCTTTTTCTTCTTCTCCTTTGACGTTGTCTTCCTCTTCTTCTTCTTCTTCTTCTTTGTCTTCTTCTTCCTCTCCTTCTCTTTCTTCTTCTTCAACAACTATTTCTTCTTCTTCTACTACATCTTCTACTTATTGTTCTTAGTCTTCTTCTTCTCCTTCTTCTTCTTCTTCTTCTTCTTCTTCTTCTTTTCCTTCTTCTCACTCTTCTTGTTGTTGTTCTTCTTCTACCCCTTCTTCTTCTACTTCTTCTTTTTCTTTTTTGCCTTCTTCTTCTTCTTCTTCTTCCACTTCTTCTTTGACCTCTTCTTCTTCTTCTTCAACTTCTTCTTTTTCTTCTTCTTTCCCTTCTTTTTTGCCTTATTCTTCATCATCTTCTTCTTCATCTTCTTTATCATCATCTTCTTCTTCTTCTTTTTAATCTTTTTTTTTTCATCATCATCTTCTTCTTCTTCTTCTTCTTCTTCGTCTTCTTGTACTTCTTCTTCTTCAACTTCTTTTTCTTCTTCTTTTTCTACATCTTTTGTCTTCTTCTTCATCTTCTTCAAATTGTTCTTCTTCTTTTTAGTCACCTTCCTCCTCTTCTTCTTCTTTTTCTTCTTCTTCTTCTTCTTCTTCTTCTTCTTCCTTTTTGTTCTTGTGCTTCGTCTTCTTGTTTTTCTTCATCTTCTACTTTTTTGTTTTCTATTTCTTCTTATTCTTCTTCTTCTTTGTCTTGTTCTTCTT
>JAIUJO010001606.1:47500-57500 GCA_023846275.1 Vanilla planifolia
TCTTCTTCTACTTCTTATTTTTTTTATTCTTTTTCTTCTTCGATCTCTTTTTCCTGCTCGTCTTCTTCCACTTCTTCTTCTTCTTCTTCTTCTCCTCTTCTTCTATTTCTTATTCTTCTTTTCTTATTCTTCTTCTGCTTCTTCTTATTCTTCTTTGTCTTCTTGCTCTTCTACTTTTTCTTCCTCTTTTTCTTCTTCTCCTTCTTCTTCTTCATCATCTTCATCTTCTTTGTCTTCTACTTCTTTTTCTTCTTCTTTTTCTCTGTCTTCTTCTTTATCCACTTCGTTGTCTTGTTCTTCTTCTTCTTCTTCTTCCTCTGCTTCGTCTTCTTCTTCTTCCTCTTCTTTTTCTTCTACTTTTTTCTTTTTCTTTTTCTTCGTCTTCCTCTACTTTTTCTTCTTCATCTTCTTTTTATTCTTCTTCTTGTTATTCTTATTCTTATTCTTATTCTGTCTTCTTCTTCTTTTTCTTCATCATCTTTTTCATCTCCTTCGTCTTTCTTCTTTTTCTTCTTCTTGTTCTTCTTTGCCTTCACCTTCTTCATCTTCTTCTTCTTCTTATTTTCCTTCTTCTTCTTCTTCTTCTTCTTCTTCTTCTTCTAGTTCCTCTTCTTCTTCTTCTTCTTCTTCTTCTTTTTCTTCTTCCTCTTCTTCTTCTTCTACTTCTATTACTTTCTTCTTCTTCCTCTTCTTCTTTGTCTTCCACTTCTTCTTCTTTTACTTCTTCATCTTCTTCTTTTTCTTCTTCAACTTCATCTTTATCATCTTCTTCTTCTCCTTCATCTTCGTCTCCTTCGTCTTCTTCTTCTTATTATTATCATTATCATGATTATAATTTGTCTTCTTCTTTTTCTTCTTTATCTTCTTCTTCTTCACCTTTTTCTTCTTCTTTTTTGTCTTCCTCTTCTTTTTCTTTGTCTACTTTTTTTTTGTTTTCTTCTTCATCAAACATATAATCATCTTCTTCTTCTCCTTTTGTCTCCTCTTCTTCTTCTTCTTCTACTTCTTCTTCTACTTCTTTTTCTCCTTCTTCTTCTTCTTCTTCTTCTTCTTCTTCTCCTTCTCCTTCTTCTACTTCTTCTTCTTCTCCTTCTCCTTCTTCATCTTCTTCTTCTTCTCCTTCTTCTTCTTCTTCTTCTCCTTCTTCTTCAACTTCTTCTGCTTGTTCTTCTTCTCCTTCTTCTCCTACTTCTTCTTCTTCTTGTCCTTCTTCTTCTTCTCCTTCTCCTTCTTCTCCTTCTCCTTCTTCTTCTTGATCTTCTCCTTCTTCTTCTTCTTCTTCTCCTTCTTCTTCTTCTTCTTCTCCTTCTTCTTCTTCTCCTCCTTCTTCTTCTTCTCCTTCTTCGTCTTCCTCTCCTTCTTCGTCTTCTTCTCCTTCTTCGTCTTCTTCTTCTTCTTCTTCTTCTTCTTCTTCTACTTCTTCTTTTTCTTCTTCTTCTCCTTTTTCTTCTTCTTGGTCTACTTCATTTCTTTTTTTCTTCTTCTTCTTCAAATTCTTTCCCTTCTTCTTCTTCTTCTTCCACATTTTCTTTGCCTTACTTTTCTTCTTTTCTCTTTATTTGCTTCTTCTTCTTTTCTTATCTTATTCTTCTTGTTCTTCTTGTTCTTCTTCTACTTCTTCTTCTTCTTCTTTGTCTTGTTCTTCTTCTTCTTCTTCTGCTTGTTCTTCTTCATCAACTTCTTCTTTATACTCTTCTTTTTCATCATCTTCTTCTTCTTTCTCATCTTCTTCTTCTTTGTCTTCTTGTTCTTCTTCTTCTTCTTATACTTCTTCTACTTCTACTTTTTCTTTTGCCTTCTTCTCCTTCTTCTTTTCATCTACTTCTTCTTCTTCTTCTTCTTTCTTCTTCTTCTTCTTCTTCTTCTTCTTCTTCGTCTTCTTCTTTTTCTTCTTCTTATACTTCATCTTCTTCTTCTTCTGCTTCTTCTTCTTTTTCTTCTTCTTCTTCTTCATCTTGCTCTTCTCGTCTTCTTCTTCTTCCTCTTCTTTGTCCTGTTCTATTTCTTCTTAATCGTCTCCTTCTTCTTCCTCTTCTTCTTTTTCTTCTTCTTCTTTGTCTTCTTCTTCATGTTCTACTTCTTTTCCTTTTTCTTATTCTTTTTGTTGTTGTTCTTCTTCTTCTTCTTCTTCCTCTTCTTTTTCCTCTTCTTTTTCTTCTTCTTCTTCTCTTCTTCTTCTTCTTCTTCTTCTCCTCCTTGTCTTTCTTCTCCTTCCCATTCTTCTACTTCTAAATCTTCTTCTTCTTCTTCTTATTCTCCTTCTCCTTCTTCTTCTTCTTCTTCATCAACTTCTTCTTCTTCCTCTACTTCTTCTTTCTCTTCTTCTTCTTCTTTACCTTCTTCTTCTTCTTCTACTTCTTCTTCTTTGTTTTCTTCCTTTTCTTCTTCTTCTTCTTCTTCTTCTTCTTCTTCTTCTTCTTCTTCTTCTTCTTTGTCCTACTTCATCTTCTTCTTCATTTGATTCTTTGCCATCTTCTTCTTCTTCTTCTTCATCTACTTCTTCTTCTTAGTCTTCTTCTTCTTCTTCTTCTTCATCTTCTTGTACTTTGTTTTCTATTTCTTCTTCTTTTTCTATATATTCTTTTTCTTCTTCTTCTTCCCCTTCTTATTCTTCTTCTTCTTCTTCTTCTTCTTCTCCTTCACCTTCTACTTTTCTTCCTCTTCTTCTTGTTCTTCTTCTTCTTCTTCATTTTCAACTTTTCTTCCTCTCCTTTTTCTTCTCCTACAGCTTCTTCTCCTTCTTCTTCTTTTTCTTTATCATCTTCTTCATCTTCTTCTTCTTATTCTTCTTGTTGTTCTTCTTCTACTTCTTGTTCTTCTTCCTCTTCAACATTTCTTCTTCTTCTTTTACATCAATAGTGTCATCAAGTTCTTCTTCTCCTTCTCCTCCACCTCCGTCTTCTTGTTGTTGTTCTTCTTCTTCTACTACTACTACTACTACTTCGTCTTCCTCTTTTCATTCTTCCACTTCTTCCTCTTCTTCTTCTTCTTCCTCTTCTTCGTCTTCTTCTTCAACTTCTTGTTCTTCCTCTTCTTCATCTTTGCCTTTTTCTTTGTCTTCGTCTTCTTCTTCTTCTTCTCCTTCCTATTTTTATTCATCTACTACTTCATATTTTTCTTCTTTGTTTTCTTCTCCTTCTTCTTCTTCTTCATCTTCTACTTCTTCGTCTTCTTCTTCTTCTTCTTCTTCTTCTTCTCCCACTTCTTCTTCTTCGTCTTCCTCTTCGTCTTCTTCTTCTTCACCCTTGCTTTTCTTTGTCTTGATCTAGCTTTTCTTGTTCTTCTTCTTCTTCACTTCTTCTTCTCTCTTCTTCTTCTTCTTCGCCGTCTTCTTCTTCATTTTTTTATTCTTCATTTTCTTCTTCTCCTTCTTTCCTTCTTCTTCTTCTTCTTCTTCTTCTTCTTCTTTATCTTCTTATTCTTTCTTCTTCTTCTTCTTCTTCACATTCTTGAACTTCTTCTTCTTCTTCTTCATCAAATTCTTCTTGTTTTTCTTCTTCTTCTTCTTCTACTACTTACTACTACTTCATCTTCTAATTTTTCTCTTTCTTCTTTTTCTTCTTCATATTTTTCTTCTTCTTCTTCTTCTATTTAAACTTCTTGATTTCCTTCTTCTTCTTCGTCTTCTTATTCTTCTTCTTCATCATCTTCTTCTTCTTCTTCTCCTTCCTTCTCCTTCCACTCTGTCTTCTTCTTCTTTTACTTCTTTTGTATCTTCTCCTTCATCTTCTTGTTCTTATTCTTGTTATTTTTCTTTTTTCTTTTTCTTCTTCTACTTAATCTTCTTCAACTTCCTTTCGTCTTCTTCTTCTTATTCGTGTTTCTCTTCTTCTTCTTCTTCTCCTTCTTCTTCTTCTTCTTCTTTTTCTACTTCTCCTTCCAATTCTTCTTCTCTTTCTTCATCTACTTCTTCTGCTTGCCTTTCTTCTTCTTTTTCTTCGACTTCTTCTTCTTCTACTTTTTTTTTGTCATATTCTTCTTCTTCCTCCTCTTCTTCTTCTTTTTCTTCTTCTTCTTCTTCTTCTTCTTCTTCTTTTACATCTTTTTCTTTGTCTTCTTCCTTTTCTTCTTTAACATCGTCTCTTTCTTCTTCTTCTTCTACTTCTTCTTCTTCTTCTTCTTATTTTTCTTCTTTGTCTTCTTCTCCTTCTTTATCTTCTACTTCTTGTTCTTCTTCTTCTTCTTCTTCTTCTTCTTCTACTTCCTGTTTTTCTTTTTCCTCTTCATCATCATTTTCTTCTTTGCCTTCGTCATCTTCTCCTTCAACATTAGCTTCATCATCATTTTCTTATTCTTTTTCTTCTTCATCCATCTTGTTTTTCTTCTTCTTATTCTTTTTCTTCTTCTTCGCCTTCTTCTTCTTCTTGATTTTCTTTATCTTCTTACTCTTCTTCTTCTTCTTCTGCCACTTCGCCTTCTTCTTCTTCAATGTCTTCCTCTTCATCGTCATTTTCATCATCTTCTTCCTCTTCTTCTTCTTCTTTTAATGCTTCATCATCTTGTTCTTCTTTCTTTGTTTCTCTTCTTATTCTCCTTCCACCCCTTCTTCTTCGTCTTCTTCTTCTTCTTTATCATCATCATCATCACCTTCTTGTTCTTCTTCTTCTTCTTTTACTTCTTCTTCTTCCTCTTCTTCTTCTTCTTTTTTGCCTTTCTCTTCTCCTTCTTCTTTTTATTATTATTATTATTCTTCTTCTCCTTCTTCTCATTCTTCTACTTCTTCTTCCTCTTCTTCTTCTTGTACTTGTTCTTCTTCTTGTTCTTCTTCTTCATCTTCTTCCTTTCCTTCTTCTACTTCTTCTTCTTCCTCTACTTCTTCTTTTTCTAATGTTTCTTCTTCTTCTTCTTCTTCTTCTTCTCCTTCTTATTCTCCTCCTCCTCCTCCTCCTCCTCCTTCTTCTTCTTCTTCTTCTTCTTCTTCCCTTTCTTCTTCTTTTACTTCTTCTTCTCCTTTTTCTTCTTCTTCTTTGTCTCTTATTCTTCTTCTTTTGTCTTCTTCTCCTTCTACTTCTTCTTAAACTTCTTCTTTGTCTTCTTCTTCTTCATCTTTTTCTAGTTCTTCTTCTTCTTCTCTTTCTCCTTCTTCATCTTACACATCTACTTCTTCTTCTTCTTTTCCTTCTTCTTCTTCTTCTTCCTCTTCTTCTTCATCATTCACTACTTCTTCTTTTTCTTCTTCTTCTCTTTCTTCTGCTTCTTCTTCTACTTTGTCACCTTCTTCTCCTTCTTCAACTTCTTCTTCTTCTTCTTTTTCTTCTTCTTCTTTTTCTTCTTCCTCTTCTTCTTCTTCTTCTTCTTCTTCCTCTTCTTCTTCTTTGTCTTCTTCCATTTCTTCTTCAACATCGTCTTTTCTTCCACTTCTTCTTCTTCTGCTTCTTCATCTTCTTCTTCTTCTTTTTCTTCCTCGTCTTTCTTCTCCTTCTTCTTCTTCCTCGAATTCTTCTTCTTCTTCGTCTTCTTCTTTTTTTTTTCTCTTCTTCCCCTTCTTCATCTTCCTCTTCCTCATCTTCTTCTTCTTCTCCATAATCTTCTTCTTTATCATCATGTTCTTATTCTTCTTCTTCTTCTTCTTCCTCTTCTCTCTTCTTCCTTCTTCTTTCTTCTTCTTATTCTTCTTCTTTCTACTACTACAACTTCTTCTTGCCTTTCTTCGACTTCTTTTTTCTCTTTTACTTCTTCTTTTTATTCTTCTGCTTCTTCTTCCATCTACCAACTTCTTCTTTATCTTCATCTTCTTCATGTTCTTCTTCCACTTCTTCTTCTCCATCTCTATCATCTTCTTCTCCTTCTTTGTCGACTTCTTCTTCTTCTAGTTCTTCTTCTTCATCTTCTCCTTCCTCTTGTTCTTCTTCTTCTTTTTTCTTCTTTTTCTTTTTTTTCTTCCTTTTCTTCTTCAAAATTGTCTTTTTCTTCCTCTTCTTCTTCTTTTTATTCTTCGTCTTCATCTTCTTCTCCATAATCTTCGACTTCATCATCATCTTCTTACTCTCATCTTCTTACTCTTCTTTTTCTTGTTCGTCTTTTTCTTCTTCTTCTTCACCTTCCACTTCTTATTCTTCTTCTTATTCTTCATCTTCTTCTTGTTCTTGTCCTTCTTCTCCTTTTTTGTCAACTTCTTCTTCTTCTTCTTCTTCTTCTTCTTCTTCTTCATCTTCCCTTCCTCATCTTCTTCTTCTTCTACTTCTTCATCTTTTTCTTCTTCTTCTTCTTCTTGATCTTTTTCTTCTTCTTTTAGTTCATGGTCTTCTTTTTCCTTGTTTTCTTCTTTGTCTAGTTCTTCTCCTTCTTCAATTTTTTTTTCTTTTTCTACTTCTTATTCTTCTTCTTCTTCTTCAACTTTATCTTCTTTGTCTTCACTATCGTCATCATCATCACCTACTTGTTCTTTTTCTTCTTCTACTACTATGCCTTTTTTTCTTTTTTTTGTTCTTGTTCTTCTTCTTCTTCTTCTTCTCCTTCTCCTTCTTCTTCTCCTTCTTCTTTTTCTTCTTCTTCTTCTTCTTCTTCTAGTTCTTCCTCTTCTTATTTTTTTTCCTTTTCTTCTTCTTTACCTTCATCTTCTTCTTCCTTCTTCTTGTCCTACTTCTTCTTCTTCAATGACTTCTTCTTGTTCTCCTTCTTCTGCTTCTTCTTTTTCTTCTTCTACAACTACTACTTCATCCAAGCTTTCCTCTTCTTCTTGTTCTTTTTCTTCCTCTTTCTTCTTCTTCTTCTTCTTTGTCTTCTTCTTCATCTTCGTCTTCTTCAACTTCTTTTTCTTCTTCTTTTCTGTGTGCTTCTTCCTCTTATTCTTCTTCGTTTTCTATTTCTTTCCCTTCAGCTTCTTCTTCTTCTTCTTCATCATCTTCACCATCTTTTTCTTCCACTTTTACTTCTTCATCTTCTTCTTCTTCTACTCCTTCTCCTTCATTATCGTCTTCTCCTTCATTTTCTTATTCGTCTTATTCTTCTTCTTCATCTTCTTCTTCTTCTTCTTCTTCTTTGTCTTCTCCTTCTTCTTCTTCATCTTCATCTTCTTCTTCATCTACTACCTCCTATTCTTCTTGTTCCTCTTCTTTTTCTTCCTTTACTTCCTCTTCATCAACATCTTCTTTTTCTTCAGCTTGTTCTTCTTTTTCTAGTTCTGTTCTTTTTCTTCTTCTTCTACTAATTTGCCTTCTTCTCCTTCATTTTCTTCTTCGACTTTGTCTTCTGTTACTTCTTCTTCTTGTTCTTCTTCTTCTTATTCTTCTTCTTCTACCACTTTTTTTTCTCCTTCTTCTTCTTCTTCGTATTCTTCTTCGTATTCTTCTGCTTCTTCTTCGCCTTCTTATTCTTCTATTTTCTCTTCTTCTTTTTCTTCTTCTTCAGCTTCACCTTCTTCTTTTTCTTTTTCTTCTTCTTCAGCTTCATCTTCTTCTTTTTCTTTTTCTTCTTATTTATTGTCCTCTACTTCTTGTTTGCTTTCTTCTAATTCTTCTTCTTCTTCCTCTTCTTCTTCTTATTCTTCTTGTTCATCTTCTTCTTCTTCTTCTTCTTTTTCTTCTTTCTCTTCTTCTTCATGATCTTCTTCTTCTTCTTCTCCTTGCTCTTCTTCTTCTCCTTCTTCTTCTTCCCCTTCTTCTTCATCTCCTTCTTCTTCTTCATTGTGTCTTTTTCTTCTTCTTCTTCTACTACTACTTCTACTTCTTCTCCTTCTTCTTCTTCATCTTCTTCTTCTACAACTTCTTCTCCTCCTGCTTCTTCTTCTTCTTGTTCTTCATGAGCTTCTTCTTCTTCTTCTTTTTCTTCTTCTTTAACTTCATCTTCTTCTACTTTCTCTTCTTCTTCTTCTACCTCTTCTTCTTCCTTTTCTTTTCCTTCTTCTTCTTCCTCTTTGTCTTGCTCTTTCTGATCATCATCATCATCTTCTTCTTCTTCTTTTTCTACTACTACAACTACCTCATCTTCTTCTTCTTATTATTCTTCTTTCTCTTCTTCTTATCCTTCTTCTCCTCTTTCTTCTTCTTCTTCTTCTTCTTCTTCTTCTTCTTCTTCTTCTTCTTCTTCTTCTTCTTCTACTTCTACTTCTTCATCTTCTTCTTTGTGGTCTTCTTTTTCTTCTTCGTCTTCTTCTTCTTCTTTGTCTTTTTCTTCTTCTTCTTCTTATTCTTCTTTGTCTCCTTCTACTTCTTCTGCTTCTATTTCTTCTTATCCTTCTTCTTCTTCTTCTTCTTCTTCTATGCCCTCCTCTTGTTCTTTTTTTTCCTTCTTCTTCTTCTTTTCCTTCCTCTTCTTCATCATCTTCCTATTCTTCTTCTTCTTCTTCTTATTTTTCCTCTCCTCCTTCTTCTTCATCTTCTTCATCCCCTTCTTCTTCTTCTCCATCTCCTTCTTTATCATCTTCTTCATCATCATCATAATCATCATCATCTTCTTCTTCTTCTTCTTCTTCTTCTTTTTCTTCTTCTCCTTCTTCTTCTCCTTCTTTTTCTTCTTTGTCTTCTTCTTCATCTTCTCCTTCATTATCTTCTTCTTCTTCTTCCTCCTCTTCTTCTTGTTCCACTTCTTTTTCTTGCTCTTCTTCATTTTCATCATCGAATCTTCTTCTTCTTCAGCTTGTTCTTCTTCTTCTTCTAGTTCTGTTCTTCTTCTTCTACTACTACTACTTCGTCTTCTTCTTCTACATTTTCTTCTTCGCCTTCGTCTTCTTCTACTTCTTATTCTTCTTCTTCTTCATCTTGTTCTTCATCGTCTTCTTTCTTCTTATTCTTCTACATCTTCTTCGTCTTCTTCTTCATCTTCTTCACCTTCTTCTTCTTCTGCTTTTTTCACTTCTTCTTCTTCTTCTTCTTCTTCTTCTTTCTCTTTTATTTTATCGTCTTCTACTTCTTCTTTTCCTTTTTCTAATTCTTCTAATTCTTCCTTTACTTTTTATTCTTCTTTGTCCTATCCTTCCTCATCTTCACCTCCTTCTTCTTCTTCTTCTTCTTCTTCTTCGTCTTCTTTTTTGTCCTTGTCTTCTTCTTCATGATCTTCTTACTATTCTTCTCCTTGCTCTTCTTCTTCTCCTTCTTCTTCTTACCTTTGTGTTCTTCTTCTTCTACTTCTTCTTCTTCTTCTTCTTTTACTTCTTCTTCTTCTCCTTCAATATCTTCTTCTTCCTCTACTTCTTCTTCTCCTCCTACTTCTTTTACATGTTCTTCTTGACCTTCTTGTTTTTCTTCTTTTTCTTCTTCTTCATCTTCTTCTTCTTCTTCTTCCTCTTCTTCTTATTTATTTTCTTCTTCTACCACATCTTCTTCTCACTTTTCTTTGCCTTTTTCTTCTTCGTCTTTATCTTGCTCTTTGTCATTATAACCATCATCTTCTCCTTCTTATTCTTCTTCTTCTTCCTCTTCTTCTTCTTCTTCTTCTTCTTCTTCTACTTCGTGATCTTTTCTTCATGTTTTTCTTCTTTGTCTTCTTCTTATCCTTCTTCTCCTCTTTCTTCTTCTTCTTCTTCTTCTTCTTCTTCTTTGCATTCTCATTCTTCTTCTTCTTCTTCTTATTCTTCTTCTCCTTCTTCTTCTTCATGTTCTTCTTCATCTACTTCTTCATTTTCTTCTTATTTTTCCTCTTCTCTTCCTTGCCTTTTGTCTTCCTCGTCTTCTTCTTTTCTTCTTATTCTTCTTCATCTTCTTCTACTTCTCCTTTGACTTCTTTTTCTTCTTCTTCTTCTTCTTTGTCCTCTTCTTCTTCTTTGTCGTCTTCTTCTTCTTGGCCTTCTTCTTCTTCTTCTTCTTCTTCTTCTTCTTCTTTGTCTTCTTCTTCTTCGCCTTCTTCTTCTTCTTCTTCTTCGTCTTCTTCTTCTTCTTCTACTTCTTCGTTTTATTTTTCCTCTCCTTCCTCTTTGTCTTTTTATTTTTCCTCTCCTTCTACTTCCTCTTCTTCTTATTCTTCTTCTTCTTCTCCTTCCCCTTCCTTATCGTCATCTTCTTCTTCATCATCATCTTCTTTTTCTTTTTTCTCTTCTTCTTCTTCTTCTTAATTATCTTCTTCT
>JAIUJO010001606.1:67500-132500 GCA_023846275.1 Vanilla planifolia
CATTACTCTTCTTTGCTCTGCTCTCCTCTACTTTACTTTATTCTACACTACTGTACTCTACTCTACTCCTCTCTACTTTACTTTACCCTACTTTACTCTACTCTAGCCTAGCCTAGCTTAGCTTAACCTAACCTAACCTTGCTCTACACTATTATACTCTAATCTGCTTTACTTGACTCTAGCATCACCTAACCTAGTCTAGCCTAGCCTAGCCTAACCTAGCTTAGCCTAACCTAGCTCTTCTCTCCTCTATTCTAGTCTTATATGCTTTATTTTGCTCTACTCTGCTCTACTCTACTCAATATTAGCCAAGCCTAGCCTAGACTAGCATAACCTAACCTAGCTCTACTCTACTCTGCACTACTTTACTCTATACTACTCTACTCTGCCCTGCTCAACTCTCCTTACTCTGCTCTACTCTAACCTAGCCTAGCTTAGCCTAACCTAGCTCCATTAAACTCTAATTTCCTCTTCTTGGCTATACTATGCTTTGTGTTACTATACTATTCTCTATTCTGCTATGCTCTTCTTTGCTCTACTCTGCTCTATTCTACTCTACTTTACTCTAGCCTAACCTAACCTAGCTAAACTATGTTCTACTATACTCTACTCTACTTGAACTTAGTCGAGCCTAGCTTAGCCCAACCATGCCTAACCTAGCTCTGCTCATTTCTATTCTTCTTTACCCATCTCTACTCTACTTTGCTCTACTCTGCTCTATTTTACTGTATTCTACTCTACTCTACCCTAACCTTATTTAGCCTAACATAACCCAGATCTACCTTACTCTACTCTATTGTACACTACTTTACTCTTCCCTATTCTACTTTGCTCTACTCTACACTATACTATCCTAGCCTAGCCTAGCTTAGCTGAGCTAAGGCCAACCTAATCAAGCATTACTTTACTCTACCCCACTTTTCTCTACTCTACTATACTCTACTCTACTCTAACATAGCCTAACTTAACCTCTCTCTACTATACTCTACTCTACCCTATCCTACTCTACTCTACTCAACTCTATTCTACTTTACTCTAGCCTAGCCTAGCTTAACCAAGAGATGCTCTACTTTGCTTTATTCTTCTCTATCTACTCTTCTTTTCTTAACTCTACTCTATACTCCTCTACTCTTCTTTTCTTTGCTCTACTCTGCTTTGCTTTGCTCTACACCACTCTATTTTGCTCTACTTTACTATTTTCTATCTACTCTACTTTGTTATGTTTTTCTCTCTTTTTCTCTCCTCTCAACTCCTCTTCTCTCCCAAACTCTTCTCTCCTCTCCTTTCCTCCCTTGTACTTTAATATATTCTACTCCACTCTACTCTACTCTTCTCTAATTTACTCAACCATACTCTACTATATTCTACTCTACTCTACTCTACTATGGCTTAGCCTAACCTAGCCAACCATACTCTGCTCAACTCCACTCTACCTAGCTTAGTGCAGCAAGCCTAGCCTTGCCTAGTTTAGCCTAGCCTAGCCTAAGCTAGCTCCACTCTACTCTACTCTACTCTATAATACTCTACTCTACCTTACTCTACACTACCCTCTCTTTGCCTAGCTTAACCTAGCTTAACCTAGCCCACTCTGCTCTGCTCAACTCTACCCTAATTTATTCTTTACTACCCTACTTTATTCTACTCTACAATACTCTTCTCTACTCTTTTTCATTGCTATGCTCTACATTACTCTACTCTACTCTTCATTATTCTACTCTACTTTACTCTATTATGCTCTACTCTACTCCACTCTATTCTACTCTACTCTACTCTAATCTACTCTACTCAACACTACTCTACTCTACTCTACTTTACTCTTCTTTAGCCTAGCCTTGCCTTACCAACCTCTACTCTACACTACTTCACTCTACTCTACTCTACTCTAGCTTTGCTTAGCCTAACTTATCTCTACTCTGCTCTACTCTACTTGTGTCATCTTTGCTCTTCACTGCTTAGCTCTACTCAACTCTGATCATCTTTGCTCTACTCAGCTCTACTCTATGCTGCTCTGCTCTACTGTGCTTTGCTCTGCTCTAGTCTACTATGTTCTACTTTACTCCACTATACTTTACATTACTCTAGCCTAGCCTAACCAAACCTAGCTATTCTACTATACTTTACTATGCTTTGCTCTACATTGCTCTGCTCTACTCTATTCTACTCTACCCTACTCTACTCGACTCTATCCTAGCAAAACTTAGCTTAGCCTAGCTTTATTCTGTTTTACTCTACTTTACTCTACTCTACTTTACTATACTCTACTGTACTCTACTTTGCTCTCCTCAACACTGGTCTACTTTAGCAAAGCCTTGTCTTGCCTAGCCTAACCTAGCCTAGCTCTACTGTACTCTAGCTAGCCTAACCTAGCTTAGCCTAAACTAGCCTAGCTTAACCTAGCTCTACTCAACTCTACTCCACTCTACAATATTCTACTCAACTCTACTTTGCTCTACCTTACTTTACTCTACTCTACTCTACTATACTCTAACCAAGCTTTACATTGCCTACCTTAGCCTAACCTAGGTTTACTATGCTCTGCTCATCTTTACACTACTCTGCTTTGCTCTACTCTATTATGCTTTACCCCACTCTTCTCTGCTTTGCTCTACTCTACTCTACTTTATGCTACTTTAGTTTACTTAACTCTACTCTAGCCTAGCCTTGCCTAATCGTGTTCTACTCTACTCTACTCAACAATACTCTACCCTAGGTTAACCTATCCTTGCCTTTCAAATCCTAGCCTATCTTAGGCTTGCATAACCTAGCTCTACTCTACGCTACTCTACTCTACTTTACTCTACACTACTCTACTCTACTCTATTGTACTCCTCTCAAACCTAGCCTAGCCTAATGTAGCTCTACTCTGCTCTACTCTACACTAGCCTAGCTTAGCCAAGCTAAGCCTAACCTTACCTATCCTAGCTTAGCTTAGCCTAACTTAAATTTGCTCAGCTTTGTTTTATACTGTACTACTCAGCTCTGCTCTACTTTACGCTGCTCTACTTTGCCCTACTCAACTCTACTCTACTCTAGCCTAGAAAATCCGAACTTAGCCTTGAATAGGCTAGCCTTGCCTAACCTTACTCTACTTTTCTCTATTCTACTCCACTCTGCTCTACTCAACTCTACTCTGATGTACTCTACTCTAGACTTGCCTTGCCTAACCTAGCCTAGCATAGCCTAGCCTAGCCTAACCTCACTCTACTCTTCTCTACTATGCTCTGCTCTGCTTTTCCTTTCTCTACTTTATGCTCCTCTACTCTACTATGCTCTACTCTACTTCACAGTTCTCTTTTCTGCTCTACTTTGCTCTACTCTACTCTATGCCACTTTAACCAAACTAGCCTAGCCAAACCTAGCTCTACTCTACTCTACTGTAACCTAGCTTATCCTAGCTCAGCTGTACTCTACTCTGTTATGCTCTTCTCTACTCTACTCTACACTACTCTACTCTGCTCTACTCTACTCTATTCTGCTATACTTTCCTTTGGTTTGCTCTACTCTTCTCTACTTAGCTATACTCTATCTGTTCTACTCTACATTACTCTACTCTACTTTGCTTTACTATACTCGAGCCTAACCTAACTTAAATTAGCTCTACTCTACTCCACTATACTCTACTCTACTTTAATACACTATAGCCTAGCCTAGCCAAGCCTACCCTAGCCTAGCCTAACCTAACCTAGCTCTACTCTACTACACTATACATTATTTTACTATACTCTACTCTACTCTAACAAAGCTTAGTCTAGCCAAGCTTAACCTAGCTTTCCTCCACTCTGTTGTGCTCTACTCTATATTTGTTTGCTTTGCTCTATTCTGCTCCACTCAACTCTACTCTACTCTAACTTAGCTATGCTCTTCTCTAATCTACTCTGCTCTACTCTACTGTGCCCAGCTCTACTCAATGCTATTCTGCTCTACTATAATTTACTCCACTTTGCTTTACTCCACTTTTCTTTTCTCCACTTTGCTATCCTCTGCTCCGCCCTTCTTTGCTCTACTCTTATAGACTCTACTATACTCTGTTATACTCTACTTTAGCCTAACCTAGCCTAACTTAACCTACCTCTGCTCTACTCGACTTTACTCTACTCTACTCTACTCTATTCTACTCTAGCCTAGCCTAACCAAGCATGGCTTAGCCTAGCCCTACCTTGCCTAGATTGACCTAGCTCTACTCTACTCTACTCTATTATACTCTATTCTAATCTACTCTACTCTACTTGACTCTACTCAACTCTATCTTAGCCTCTGCTCTATCTTACTTTACTCTACTTTACTCTACTTTGCTCTGCTCTGCTCTATTCTACTCTGTTCTACTCTACTTTTCTCTTCTCTGCTATACTCTACTGAACTCTACTCTACTCTACACTACTCTACTCTACTCAACTCTACTCTACTCTAACATAGCATAACCTCACCTAGCTTAGCCTAATTTAGCTCTACCCTACTCTACACAACTTTACTTTACTCTGCTCTGCTTTGCTCTGCTCTACTCCACCATATTCTTCTTTGCATTGCTCTATAATGCTCTGCTCCACTCTGCTCTACAATATTCTGCACTACTCTAGCCTAGCTTCGCCATGCCTTTCCTAGCCTAATCAAGCCATACTCTACTACACTCAACTCTAGCTAGCTTAACCCTACATAACCTAGATTAACCAAGCTTTACTGTACTCTTCTATACTTTATAATTCTATATTATACTCTACTCTTCTCGACTCGACTCTACTCTACTCTACTCTACTATATTCTATTATACTTAACTCTAACCTAGCTTAGCCTAAACTAGCTCTACTGTACTCTACTCTGCTCTACTCTATTCTACTTTGCTCTGCTCTATTCTATATTACTCTTCTCTGCTCTGCCCTACTCTACTCTACTCATCTTTGCTCTACTCAACTCAACTCAACTCTGCTCTAGCATAACTTAGCCTAAAATAGCCTAACTGAGCTCTACTCTACTCAACTCTAGCCTAACCTAGCGTCGCTTACCCTAGCCTAACCTAACCTAGCTCTACTCTTCTTTGCTCTACTTTACTCTTCTTTATGCTACTCTACTCTTCTCTCCTCTAACCTAGCCTAGCCATGCTTAATCTCACTCTACCCTCCTCTACTCTACTCTTACATAACTTAGCCTAGCCTAACCTAGCTTTGCTCTACTCTACTGTGCTCTACTCTACTTTTTATTGCTCTCCTCTACACTACTCCACTCTGTCGTACTCTACTATGCTCTACACTACTAAACTCTGCTCTACTCTTCCCTACTCTAGTACACTCTATTATACTTAAGACTAGCTCAGCCTAGCTTAACCTAGCTCTACTCTACTCTACTCTATCTTACTCTACCCTACTATACTATACTCTAGCTTAGCTTATCCTAGCTTAACTTGGCCAGCCTAACCTTACCTAACCCAGTTCAACTCTACTCTACTCTATTCTACTCTACTCTTGTTTCACTAGCCTAACCTAGCTCTTCTTTGCTCTGCTCTACTCTACTCTACTATACTAAATTCTACTTTACTCTACTCGAGTCTAGCCTAACCTAATTAAGCTCTGCTCTACTCTACTTTACTCCACACTTGTCTAGCCTAGCCTAACCTGGCACTACTCTGGTCTACTCTAACCTTGCCTAGCCTAGCCTAGCTTAACCACATTATTTTTTACTATGCTCTACTTTGCTCTAATCTATCATACTCTACCATAGCCAAGCTAAATCTTGGTCTACTCTACTCTACTCTACTCTACTCTACTCAACCATACTCTACTCTACTCTACTCTAGCCTAATGTAGCCTAGCTTACCTTAGTCTAACTTAGCCTGGCCAAACCTAGCCTAACTTAGCTCTACTCTACTCTACTCTACACTACTATACTCATCTCTATTATTTCCTAGCCTAGCCTAACCTAACCTAACCTTGTTCTACTCTATTATAGTCAAACCTTGCTTAGCCTAGCCTAGCCAACCTAATCTATCTCTACTCTACTACACTCTACACTACTTTTCTTTGTTCTACTCTACTCTACTCTACTATGCACTACTCTACTCTACTTTACTATACTTTACTTTAATCTACTCTACTCTAACCTAGCTAAGCCTAACATAGCTTTGCTTAGCTTTAGTCTACTCTAGCCTTGCTAGCCTAGCCTAGCCTAGCCTAACCTAGTTCTACTCTGCTCTGCTCTACTCCACTTTATTGTGTTTTGCTCTACTTTACTCTTCTCTGGTATACTCTACTTTGCACTATACTATTCTACTCTACTTAACTCTACTCTTGCAATGCTTAATCTCATCTTGCTTAACCTAGCTTTACTTTACTCTACTCTACTCTTCTCTACTTTATTTTACTCTACTCTACTTTACCTTAGCCTAGCCTAGCCTTGTATAGCATATCCTTGCCTAGCATAACCTAGCTCTACTGTAGTCTCCTCTACTCTACTCTACTCGATTCAAACCTAGCCTAGCCTAGCCAAACTTAACTCCACTCTACTATAGTCTACTACAATCTAGTCTATTATAACCAAGCCTAGCCTAACCTATCCCCACTCTGCCCTACTTTGCTCTACTTTGATCTACACTATTTTTCTCAACTTGGCTCTACTCTACTTTCCTCTGCTCTGTTCTGCTCTACTCTCTACTCTTCTCTACTCTGCTTTGTACTTCTCTACTCTTATCTACTCTACTCTATTTTAGTTTAGTTTAGCATAGCCTACCCTTGCCTAACCCAACCTTGCTCTATTTACTCCACTCTACTCTACTCTATTCTAGTCTAGTCTTGCCTACCCTTACCTAGCTTAACCTAACCTAGCTCAACTTTACTTTGCTCTACTGTACTTTGCTCAAATCTACTCAACTCTACCCTACTCTAACTTTCCCTAGCCTAGTCAAACCTACCTCAACTCTACTCTTCTCTACTCTAGCCTGGCCTAGCAAAACTTATCTCTACTCTACTCTGCTCTGCTTAACTCTACTATGCTCTCCTCTACTCCAATCTACTCTACTCTATTATACTCTAACCTACTCTAACCTAACCAAGCTCTACTCTACTCTACTCTATTATACTCTACTATACTCTACTCTAATTCACTCTACTCTAATTTACTCTACTCTACTCTACTCTTCTCTACTCTACTTTAGCCTAGCCTAACCTAACTCCACTATACTCTATTCTACTCTGCTCAACTCTACTCTATTATATGCCACTCTTCTCAACTCTACTCTATTTTACTCTACTCTACTCTATTTTATTTTACTCTACTCTAACCTAGCTTAGCCTAGCCTGCCTTAGGCTAGCTCAGCTAACTTAGATCTACTTCACTCTACTCTACTCTACTCTACTCTACTCTATTCTATTCTGCTCTACTCAAGTCTACTTTACTCTACCCTACTCTTCTATGCTCTACTTTGCACTTCCTTGGTCTACTCTACTCAGCTCTGCTCTACTCTACTCTATAATGCTCTGGCCTATCCTAGTATAGCCTAGCCTAACTGAACTCTACTCTACTCCACTCTAGCCCAGCCTATCCTAGCCTTGTTTAACCTTGCATAGCCTAACCTTACTCTACTCTACTCTATTATACTCTACTCTACACTACTCTACTACACTCGACTTTAACCTAGCCTAGCCTAACTTAGCTCAACTCTTCTTTACTCTAGCCTAGTCTAGCTTAGCCCAGCTTAGCCTAGTCGAGCCTAGTTTACCCTAACTCTACTCTACACTGCTTGCTCAACTTTGCTGTCTTTTGTTCTTTTCTACTTTACTCTACTCTATTATGCTCTACTCTACATTACTCTTCTCTGCTATGCTCTACTCAGTTCTTCTCTACTTTACTCTACTCCACTTTGCTCTACACTAACCTAACTAAGCTCTATCTTGCTATGCTCTACTTTACTATGCTCTGCTCTACTTAGCTTAGCTTAGCTCAGCTCTTCTCTGCTCTACACTACTCTACCTTTCTTTCTTCTACTTTGCTCTGCTCTACTTTTCTCTACTCTACTCTATTGTACTCTACTCTGCTCTACTCTACTATAGTCTACTCTATGCTATTGTACTCTGCAAAACATTAACCTTGTTTGTCCTAGGATAGTTGAGCCTAGCCTTACCTAGCTCTACACTACTTTATTCTACTCTACTCTTTCCAACTCTACTCTACTTTAAAAAAGCATCTCCAAGCCCAGCCTAGCCTACCTTAGCCTGGCCTAACCAAACCTATCCTTGCTTTAATCTACTTTACTCTACTATACTCTATTCTACTCTAATATACTCAACTCTACTTTACTCTAACTTAGCCTAGCCTAGCCTAGCATAACCTAGCTCTACTCTACTCAACTCTACTCCTCTCTAATCAACTAAACTCTAGCCTAACCTTTCTTTGCTCTGCTCTACTCTACTTTACTCTACTCTACTCTACTTAGCTCTTCTCTACTCTACTCTTCTCTACTCTAATCTTCTCTTGCATACTCTATCATAGCTTACCCTAACCTACCTCTACTCTTCTCTCTCGCTTAACCTAGCCCAACCTATTCTTGGCTAGCTTAACATAGTCTAGCCTAACCTTGCTCTACTCTAATTTATTCTACTCTACTCCAACCAAGCCTAACCTAACTCTGCTCTACACCACTCTATTATGGTTTGCTCTACTCTACTCCAACCAAGCCTAGCCTTTCCTAGCCTAACCTAACTCTGCTCTACTCTACACCACTCTATTATGGTCTGCTCTACTCTACTCCAACCAAGCCTAGCCTTTCCTTGCCTAACCTAACTCTGCTCTACTCTTCACCACTCTATTATGGTCTGCTCTATTCTACTTTGCTCTACCCTACTTTGCTCTACTCTACTCTACTCTACTCTACTCTGCTCTACTCTACTTTACTCTACTCTACTCTACTCTACTCTACCTTAAGTTAGTTTAGCCTAACTAAACCCAGCCTAGCCTAATCTTGCTATATTCTACTCTTCTCTATTCTACTCTTCTCCACTCTACTCTACTTTAAACTATAGCCAAGCTTAAAGAAATTGTACTTTACTTTTACTTTACTTCACTCTACTTTAATCTACTATATTCTAATCTACTCTACTCAAACTTAGCCTAGCCTTGCCAGACCTAGCTCTATTCACCTCTACTCTACTCTACTCCACTCTACTCTTTCATAACCTAGCCTAACCTAACCTAGCCCTACTCTGCTCTACCCAACCCTACTCTACTCTACTCTGCTCTACTCTACTCTACTTTGCTCTATTATACCCAAGCTTAACCTAGCTTAACTTAGCTATACTCTACTCTATTTTACTCTAACCTAGCCTAGCCTTGCATAGCATAGCCTAACAAAAACTAGCTCTACTCAACTCTACTGTACTGTACTCTACTTAAATACACTCTACTCTAGCCTAGCATAGCCTAACCTAGCCTACCTTAGCCTACACTTGGCTAACCTAGTCTAGCCCAACTAGCTTTACTCTAGTTTACTCTACTATACTCTACTCTAACTTAGCATAGCCTTGCTTATCCTAACCTTGCTCTACTCTACTCTGCTCTTCTTTACACAACTCTTTTTTATTATGCTATGCTCTACTCTGCTCTTCTCTACTCTTCTCAACTCTAATTTACTCTACACCACTCTACTATACTCTATTATACTGTAACATACTCTACTCCATAGTAGTCTAACCTAACTTAGCCTAACCTAGTTGTACTCTACTCTACTATAAACTACTCTACTCTACTCTACTATACTCTAACTTAGCTTAGCTTAGCCTAACCTAGCTCTACTCTACTCTCCTTTACTTTCCTCTACTCCTCCATCCTCACCTATACTTTTCTCTACTCTTCTTTTCTCTCCTCTACTCTATTAACCTTTTCTCTACTCTGCTCTACTTTACTCTACTCTATTCTACTCTACTCTTCTCAACTCTACTCTATTCTACTATGCTCTACTTGGCTCTACTCTACTCTACTCTCCTCTTCTCACCTCTCCTCTTATATCTTGTCTTCTTGTCTTCTCTAATCTACTTTACTCTACTCTACTCTTCTCCACTCTTCTCTACTCTACTCATCTCTATTATACTCAATTCTACTCTACTCTACTCTAGTTTATTATACACCAACCTAGCCTTATCTAGCTCAACTCTACTCTACTCTAATCTACTTTACTCTTCTCTACTTGAGCCTATCCTAGCCTAGCCTAACCTAGCTTTGCTCGACTATACTTTGCTCTTACTATGCTCTACTCTACATTTCTCTGCTCTACTTTATATAGCTCTGCTCTGCTCTTTCGCTCTATTCTGCTCTACTTTGCTCTACTCTCCTCTCCTCTCCTCTCTTCACCTCTACTTTATTCTACTTTGTTCTGCTCTACTCTACTCTATTCTACTCTACTCTACTCTACTCCACTCTAACCTAGCCTAGCCTAGCCTCACCAAGCTCTACTCAACACTACTATACTCTACTTCACTTGACTCTACTCTACTCTACTACAACATACCCTAGCCTAGCCTAACCAAGCTCTTCTCCACTTTACTCTAGTCTGGCCTTGCCTAACCTAGCATAGCAATGCCAAGCCTAGCCTAACCTTTCTTTGCTATATTGTACTCTACTCTGTTCTATTTTTCTCTACTTTACTTTACTCTACTCAACTCTACACTAAACAAGCCTAGCCTAGCCAAGCCCAACTAAGCTCTAATCTACACTAGTCTAGCTTGGCCTAACCTAGCCTAGCATAACTAGCTCTACTCTACTTTTCTCTACTCTACATTTCTCTACTCTACACTGCTATTCTCTACTCTTCTTTTTTATGTTTTCCTCTACTCTTCTCTGCTCTACTCCACCCTGCTCTACTCTACTCTGTGTTAATCTTTACTTTAGCCAAGCCTAGGTTAGGTTAGCCTAACCTAGCTCCACTCTACTCTACTATACTTTCCTCTACTCTACTCTAGCCTAGCCTAGCTTAGTCAAGCATAACCTACGTTTGCTCTGCTCTACTCTACTCTATTTTGCTATGCTCTACTCTGTGCAACTCTACTCTGCTTTGTTTTACTTTAGCCTGGCATAACCTAGCCTAGCCTAACCAAGCTCTTCTCTACTCTACTCTACTCTGCTCTGGCCACGCAAAGCCTAACAAAACTTTACTTTGCTTTATCTTTGCTATTCTGTGTGTTGCTCTACTATACTCTTCTCTACACTACTCTATGCTACTCTACTCTGCTCCATTAGGTCATTCTCTGCTCTACTTTACTCTACTCTATACTACTCCATACTACTCCACTCAGGCCTACCCTTTACTATCCTAACCTAGCTCAACTCTACTCTACTCGATTCTAGCCAAGCGTAGCCTAGCAAAGCCTAGCCTCGCCTAACCTTGCTCTAATCTACTTTTCTCTTCTCTACTCTGCTCTACTCTACATTGCTCTACTTTGCTCTATTCTACTCTACTTTAGCAAAGCCTAGCCTAACCCAACCTAATCTAACCTAACATAGCTCTACTCTACTCCACTTTACCCCACTCTACTCTAGCCTCGCCTAACCTAGCCTAGCCTAGCCTAACTTAGCTCTACTCTACTCTACTATACTCCACTTCTACACTACTCTACTCTATTCTAACCCATCCTAGCTTAGCCTAACCTTGCTCTACTCTACTCAGCTCTATTATGCTCAACTCAACTTTGCTTTATTCTTCTCTACTCTGCTCCATTCTACTCATCTCTGCTCTACTCTGCTCTTCTCTGCTTTACTCTACTCTACTGTGCTCTGCTCTACTTTACTCTACTATGATCTAGCCTTTCCTAACTTAGTCTTGTTTAGCATAATCGAGCTCTACTCCACTCTACTCTGCTATACACTTGCCTAACCTTGCTCTACACTACTTGACTTTACTCTACTCTTCTTTAACCAAGCTTAGCCTAGCTTAGCCAAACCTATCTCTTCTCCACTCTAATTTACTCCACTCTACTCTAGTATAGCCTTATGTAGCCTTGCTTTGCTCAACTTTACTCTTCTCTACTCTAATCTACTCAACTAAGCACTACTCTACTCTACTATGCTTTTCTTTACTCTATTCTGTTCTACTCTACTCTACTCTACTATGCTCCACTCTACTCAACTTTGCTCTACTCTACTTTGCTCTCCTTTACTCTAGTTTAGACTACTCTACTCTAATTTAACCAAGCCTAACCTGCCTAACCTAGCTCAACTCTACTCTACTCTACTTTACTATTCTCTAGCCTAACCTAACTTTGTTCTACTCTAATTCACTTTGCCCTGCTCTGCTCTACTCTTCTATACTTTGCATTACTCTTCTGTACTCAATTCTACTCTATTATACTCTACTAAACTCTAGCCTATCCTAGCCTAGACTAGCCTACGCTAGCCTAGTCAACCAAGTCTAACCTAACCTAGCTATACTCTACTCTACTCTACCCTAGCCTCAGCTAGTTTAGTCTAACCCAGCCTAGCCTAACTTATCTCTACTATACTATAGACTACTATACTATATTATACTATATTATACTCTACTCTACTCTAACCAAGCGAATCCTAGCCTCGCCTAGTATTGTTTAGCGTAACCTATCTCTGTTATGCTTTGCTCTACTCTACTCTTCTCTACTTTTTTCTTTTTTGCTCTACTCTACTCAGTACTTCTCTACTCTACTCTACTCAGTCTTACTCAACACTGCATTACTCTACTCTATTCTCGTCTAGCCAAGCCTAGACTAGCCTAGACTAACAAAGCTCTGCTCTACTCTACTCTTCTCTATGCTACTCTACTCTACTCAAGCCAAGCATAGGCTAGCCTACCCTAGCCTAGCATAACCTAACTATGCCATGCTCAACTCTACTCTATTATCCTCTTCTATGTTATACTCTACTCTACTTTACCCTAACCAAGGCCAGCCAATTATAGCTCTACAATTATTAATTCTACTCTAGCATACCCTAGTCTATCCTAGCTTAACTTAACCTAACCTAGCTCAACTTTGCTTTGCTCTAATCTACTCTACTCTATTCTGATCTACTTTGCTCTGCTCTACTTCGCTTTACTCTACCTTACTCTACTCCATTATACTCCAACCGACCCTAGCCTAACCTAGCTCTACTCTATGCTACTCTATTCTGCTCTAGTTTACTTTACTCTAGCTTAACCTAGCCTACCCTAGCAAAATGTAGCCTATCCTACATTAGTTGAACCTAACCCAACCAAGGTCTACCCTACTTTACTCTCCTCTACTCTACTCTACTCTACTCTACTCAACTCCATTCTAACCTAGCCTAGCCTAACTTAGCTCTTCTCCACTCTACTCCATCCTAACAAAAGCTTTGCCTAACCAAGCTCTATGCAATAAAGCTCTACTCCACCCTACTCTACTCTGCTTTACTCCACTCTACTCTACTCTTTTACTCTACTCTGCTCTTCTCTAATCTGCTCTGCTCTACTATTCTCTACTTTACTCTACTCTGCTCTACTCTGCTCTGCTCTTCTCTGCTCTGATCTGCTCTACTTTGCTTTACTCTAGTCTGCTCAACTCTACTAAGTTCTACTCTACTTCCCTCTACTTTGCCCTCCTCTACCCTACTTTACTCTAGCCAAGTTTAGCCTAGCCTAACTAAGCTCTACTCTACTCTACTCAAATCTATTAACTTTATTCTAACTTAGCATATCCTGACCTAACACTTCTCTATTCTACTCTGCTTTGCTTTATTCTAGTCTTTTGTGCTTTGCTCTACTCTACTCTACTCTACTCTACTCTACTTTACTATGCTTTACTCTACTCTACTCTACTTTACTCTAACTTATCTTAACCTAGCCTAGCCTAACCTAAGTCTACTCTACTCTATTATGTTCTTTGCTCTATTCTACTCTACTTTTTTTTACTCTTTTTTGCTTTGCTCTACTTTGGTGTATTCTACTTTACTATACTTCTGCCAAGCCTTATCTAGCCTAGCCAAACCTAACCTAGCTCTACTCAACTCTAGTCGAGCCTAGCCTAACCTAGCCTAGAGCCTAACCAAGCCTAACCTATCCCTACTCTAGTTTGCTTTAATATACTCTAATATATTATACTATGCTCTACTCTACTCTACTAAACTCTACTCTAATCTACACTAATCTTGCCTAACCTACCCTAGCTTAGCCTAACCTAGCCCTATTATACTCTACTATTCTCAGCTCTACTCTACTCTACTATACTATGTACTACTCTGCTCTTCTCTATTCTATTATGCTCTACTGTATTATTCTCAACTCTGCTCTACTCTACTATGCTTTACTCTACTTTAGCCAAGCCAAGCTTAAACAAGCTTTGCTCTACTTTACTATACTCTACTCTATTCTACTCTATTATACTCTACTCTACTCTACTCTGCTCTACTCTACTTTACTCTACTTCACTCAACTATACTCTACCCTGGCCTTGCCTAACCTACCCTAGCCTAGCCTACCGTATCCTAGCCTATCCTAACACTATTCAACTCTACTCTAATCCACTCTACTCTACTCTACTCTACTTTAACCTAGCTAAGTTTAATATTGCCTAACCTAGCTCTAATCTACTCTACTTTACTCTAGCATAGCTTAGCTTAGCCTAAGCAAGTTCTTCCCTAGCCAAGTCTAGCTTAGCCTAACCTAACTCAGCTAAGCTCTACTCTATTATGCTCTATTCTACTCTAATTTGCTCTATTCTACTCTACTCTAATCAGCTCACCTCAGCTATGCTCTACTCTATTCTACTCTAGCCAAGCCTAGCCTAACCTAACCTAGCCCTACACCACTATACCTTACTCTACTCTATTATAGCCTAGCCTAGCTTAACTTAGTTCTTTTTTGCTCTACTTTTCTTTGCTCTACCCTACTCTGTTCTGCTCTACTCTATTCTATTCTACTATGCTCTACCCCACTCTACTCTACTCTAGCCTAGCGTTGTCTAACCTAGCTCTACTCTACTCTACTCTAATCTCCTATACTCTTCTCTACTCTAGCCTAGCCTCGTCGATCCTAGCTTAACCTAACGTAGCCAAGCCTTGCTTCGCCCAACCGAACCTAGCACTACTTTACTTTACTCTACTCTACATAACTCAAACCTAGCCTAGCCTAGCCTAACCTAACTCTTCTTTACTTTACCCTACTCTACTCTACTCTACACTACTCTACTCTACTCTATTCTACTCTACATTAGCCTAGCTGAGCCTAACCTATCTCTGCTCAACAATGCTCTACTCTAGTCTATTATACTCAAATTTTCTCTACTCTATTACACTTTACTCTACTCTGCTCTACTTTGTTATGCTCTACTCTACTCTGTTATGCTCTGCTCTGCTCTGCTCTGCTTTGCTCAACTCTACTCTACTCTTCACTACTCTTCTATGCTCTACTCTGCTTACTCTATTAAGATTTGTTAAGATCTACTTTACTCTTCTCTGTTGTCCTCTACTCTACTCTTCTCTACTCTACTCTACTCTACCATACTCTACTCTGCTCTACTCTACTCTTCTCTACTCTACTCTGCTCTACTCTACTCTACTCTGCTCTACTCTAGCATAGTTTAGCCTAGCCTTAGCAAGCCGAACCTAAACTAGCTCTACTCTACTCTAGTCTAGCCTAGCCTAGCCTACACGAGCCAAGCCTAACATAGCTCTACTCTACTTTACTTTACTCTAGCCAATCTTAGCTTTACACTATTATACTCAACTCTGCTCTACACAACTATACTCCACTCTGCTTTGTCCTGTTATGCTCTACTATTCTCTACTCTGCTCTACTCTACTCTATGACACTATATTCTTCTTTACTCTACTCTACTATACTCTAGCCTAGCCTTGCCTAACCTAGGCTATCCTTGCCTAGCCTACCCTAACCTAGCTTAACTCTATTTTACTCTACTATAATGTACTATACTTTACTCTAATGTCCTCTACTATACTATACAATACTCTAACCTAGCCTAACTTAGCACTACTCTGCTCTACTCTGCTCGGTTTTATTCTACTCTATTATGCTCTGTTATGCTATAATATGATCTACTCTACTCTACTCTACTTTATTGTACTCAATTCTAGCATAGCAAATCCTAGCCTAGTCGAGAGTTGCCTTGCTTAGCCTAGCCTAATCGAGCTCTACTCCACTCTACTCTACTTTACTTTATTATACTCTAGGCTAGCCTACCCTAGCCTAGGCAAGCTTAGCCTAATCTAGCTCTACTCTACTATACTTTAATCTATTATACTCTACCCTAACCTAGCTTAGCCTAACCTAACCTAACTAGCTCTACTCTACTCTACTCCACTCTAGCCCAGCCTAGCTTGACCTAGCCTAGCATATCCTAGCCTAACCTAGCTTTTCCATACTCTACTCTACTCTGCTTTGCTCTACTCTACTTTTCTTTACTCTATTCATCTCTATTCTACTTTTCTTTACTTTACTCTACTCTGCTCTACTTTACTCTCCTTAGCTCTCCTCTTCTTTACTCTCCTTAGCTCTCCTCTTCTTTACTCTACTTTATTGTACTTTATTGTACACTAAGTAGCCAAACCTAGCCTAACCTAACCTAACCTAGCTTTACACTACTCTCCTTTACTCTACTCTACTCTATGCCACTTTAGCCTAGCCTAACCTAGCCAAGGCCAAACTAGCTCTACTCTACTCTACTCTATTTCACTCTACTGTACTCTAGCCTAGCCTGGTTGAGCCTAGCTTAACTTAGCTCGACTTTACTCTACTCTACTTTAGTTTAATCTACCCTACTCTACTCTACTCAAACCTAGCTTAGCCTTGCCTAACCTAGCTCTACTTTACACTACTCTACTCTCTAACTTAGCCTAGCCTAGCTTATCCTAGACTAGCTCTACTCAGCTCAACTCTGCTCTGTTCTACTCTTCTCTGCTCTATAATGCCTTGCTCTGTGCTTCTCTATTCTATTACACTCTAGCCTAGCCTAGCTTAGCCAATCATACCCTAACCTAGCTCTACTGTACTCCACTCCACTCTACTCTACATGACCCTACTCTACCCTACTCTAGCCTAGCATAGCCTACCCTAGCCTAACCTAGCCTACCCTAGTTAGCTTTGCATAGCCTCGCTTAACCCAACCTAACCTAGCTCTACTTTACTCCACTTTTCTCTACTTCACTCTGCTCTACCCTAACCTAGCCTAGCATAACCAAGCATAGCCTAGCTCTACTCTACTCTTCTCTACTCTACTATACTCTACTCTACTCTGGCCTAGCCTAATAAAGCTCAGCTCTTCTCTGCTTGCTCCACTCTACTCTACTCTTCTTTATTTTTCTCTACACTACTCTTCTCTCCTCTACTCTACTCTTCTCTCCTCTACTCTGCTACCTTCTACTCTACTCTACTAAGCTTTACTCTACTCTACTTGCTTTACTTTACTATGCTCTACAATGCTTTGCTCGACTTTGCTCTATTCTGCTCTCTTCTCCTCTCCTCTCCTCCCTTCTCCTCTACTCTCCTCTCCTCTACTCTCCTCTACACTCCTCTCCTCTACTCCACTCTACTCTGCACCACTCTACTCTATTCTACTCTAATCTACTCTACTCTACTATACTCTAGCCTAGGTTAAGCTATCCAAGCCTAGCTTATAAAGTTCTACTCTAATCTAGCCTAGCCTAGCCTTGCCTCGCCAACCCTAGCCTACCATAGTATAGTCTAGCTTAGCCTAACCTAGCTCTACCCAATTCTACTAGACTCTACACTACACTACTCTACTCTACTCTACTTTATCCTATCCTAGCCTAGCCTAGACTAGCCTAACCAAGCTCAGCTCTACTCCACTCTGCTCTACTTTGCTTTTGTTTACACAACTATGCTTTGCTATACTTTATTATATTTTATGCTTCCCTACTCTTCTATTTGGCTCTGTGCTCCTCTGCTCTTCTTTCCTCTCCTCTTCTCAACTATACTCTACTCTGTTCTACTCTACTCTACTCCACTCTACTCTAATCCTCTCTATTCTACTTTACTTTACTCTACTCTACACTACTCTACTCTACTCTAGCCTAGCCTAACCTAACTAAGCTCTACCCTACTATACACTTCTTTGCTCTGCTCTACTCTTCTCTACTCTACACTACTCTAACCTATCTTAGCCTAGCTTAATAAAACCTAGCTTTACTCTACACTACTCTACTCAACTCTACTTCACTTTAGCCTAGCCTAGCCTACCTTAGCCTAGCCTATCCTAACTTAGCTCTACTCTACCCTTAAATACTCTATTTTACTCTACTCTACTCTACTGTACTCTACTCTAACTTAGGCAAGTCTAGCCTAACCTAACTTACTCAACTCCACTCAACTTTATTATACTCTACTCTAGCCTAGCCTAACTCTATGCTACTCTACTATACTCTACTACAATCTACTCTACTCCACTCTAATCTAACCTGGCCTAACCAAGCCTATCATAATTAAGCTCTACTCTACACTACTCTACTCTAGCCTATCGTGGCCTAGTTGAGCCAAAACTAGCATAGCCTAGCCTAACCCAGCTCTTTTTGCTCTACTCTGCTCATCTCCACTCTACGCTACTCTATTCCACTCTACTCTCCCCTGGCCTAGCCTATACTAGCCTAGCTTATCCTTACTAAACCTACCAAAATCTAATCTAGCTCTACTCCACTATACACTATTCTATCCTACTCTATTGTACTCTTCTTTAACCTTGCATAGATTAGCTTAACCAACCTAGCTCTACTCTATTAAGCCTACTCTACTCTACTCTGCTCTACTCTACTCTACCCTACTCTGATCTTCTCTGTTATACTTTGTTCTCCTCTAATATGCTCTACTCTACTCTGCTCTACTCCACCCTGCTCTACTCTACTCTTTTCTCTTCTACTCAACTCTGCTCTACTCTACTCTAGCCTAATTTAGCCTAGCTTAGCCTTACTTAACCTAACCTTGCTCTACTTTACTTTGCTCTACTCTACTCTATTCTACCCTAGCATTGCCTAGCCAAGCCTTCTCTAGCCTAGCCTCTATAACCATGTCTAGCCTAGCCTAACCATGCCCTACTCTACTATATTCTACACTGACCAAGTCTAGCCTAATATAGCATTGCCCTGCTTTACTTTGGTCTGCTCCACTCAACTCTACTCTACTCTAGTCTTCTTTGCTCTACTCTACATTGCTCCTCTTCCCTACTCTATTCTAGCCTTGTTTAGCCTAGCCTGGCCTAATGTCGCTCTACCTACTTTACTCTTCTTTACTCTACTTTGCTCTACTCTAATCTACTCTTCTCTACTCTACTTTACTCTACTCTAACATAGCTAACTTAGCTAGTCTAACCTAGCTCAACTCTACTCTAATGAACCGTACTCTACTCTACTTTACTATACTTTACTCCACTCTACTCTACTCCACCTTAGCTTAACCAAGTTTAGCCTAGCCTAGCCTAGCTTAACCTAGCTGCTTTACTTTGCTCTGCTATACTCTGCCTTCTTATACTCTGCTCATCTCTACTCTGCTCTACTATTTTTTATTATACTCTAGCCTTGCCTAGCCTAAACCAGCTCTACTTTATTTTACTTTACTTTTGCCTAACCTAACCTACCCTAGCCTAACCTTACTCTACTCTACTCAACTATAACTTAGCCTAGCTTAGCTTAACCTAGCCTAGCTCTACTCTACTACACTTTACTCTGCTTTACTCCACTCTTACCTAGCCTAGACTAGTGTAGCCAACCATAACCTAAATCTGCTCTACTCTGCTTTGCTCTACTCTACTCTTCTTTGCTTTTCTCTGCTCAGCTCTGCTCTACTTCACCCCACTCAACTCTACTTTGCTTTACTCTACTCAACTCTACTCTAGCCTAGCATAGCCTAGCCTAGGCTAGCCACTCTAGCCTCGCCTAGCCTCGCCTAGCCTAACCTAACTTTGTTTTACTTTACTTTAATCAACACAAGCCTATAGCCTAACCTAACTTAGCTCTACTCTACTCTACTCTGCTCAACTTTTCTGTACAATATTTTACTATACTCTACTATTGCCTAGTTTAGCTTAGCCTATTCTAGCCAAGCCTAACCTAGTTCTACTCTACACTAATCTACTCTATATCACTATAATGCAGCCTCACTAGCCTAACCTGGCTCTACTCTATTATACTCTAATCTACTCTAACCTAGCGAAGCCAAGCCTAACCGAGCTCTACTTTACTCAGCCTTTACTTTATTCTACTCGAGCCTAGCCTACTTTAGCCTAGCCTTGCCTAACTTAAACTAGCTCTGCTCTACTTTACTCTACTCTGCTCTGCTCTGCTAAACTCTGCTTTGGTCTACTCTACTTTACACTACTTTGCTTTACTCTTCTCTATTCTACTGTACTCTAGCCTAGCCTAGCCTAACCTAGCTCTGCTCTACTCTATTACACATTACCCTACAATACTCTACTCTACTATACTTTACTCTTCTCTACTCTTCTCTGTTGTACTCTAACTTAGCTTAACCAACCTATACTCTACTCTTTTCTACTCTACTCTAGTATCGCTTGACTTAGCCTAAAATAGTCTTGCCTATCCTAACTTTGCTCTGCTCTTCTCTACTCTGCTCTACTCTACTATGCTCCAATCTAACTAGCCTATCCTAACTTAACCTAACTATACTCTACTCTACCCTACTCTACTCTACTAAACTCTATGCATTCCTTTCTTAACCTAGCTCTACTCTGCTCTGCTCTATTCTACTCTACTCTACTGTGCTATCCTCTACTATTCTCTTTTCTGCTCTACTCGGCTCTACTCTACTCTACTCTACTTTATTATACTCTACTAAACTCTAGCCTAGCCTAGACTACCCTAACCTAACCTAACACAACACTGCTCTACTCTTACCTATCACTTAGCCTAACTAACCTAGCTATACTATACTAAACTCTACTCTTCCATATTATACTCTACTCTACTCTACTCTACTCTATTCTATTATACTCTACTCTAACCTAGCCTAGCCTAGTATAGCTTAGCCTAATCTCGCCCTATTATGCTTTGGTTTTCTCTACTCTACTCTACTTTTGTCTGCTCTGCTTTTCTCTGCTTTGTCCTACTCTACTCTACTCTACTCTACTTTACTCTTCTCTGCTCTTCCCTGCTCTACTCTACTCTACTTTGCTCTACTCTACTCTACTATACTCTAGCAAAGCCTAACCTAAACTAGCATAGCCTAATAGGGCTGAACTCTTCTTTACTCTTCTTTATGCTACTCTACCATACTCTATTCTACTCTAGCCTAGCTAAGCTTATCCTAACCAAAATCTACTCTACTCTACACTACTCTATTATATATTATACTTTACTCTACTCTACTCTACTCTACTCAAATCTACTCTACTCAAATCTACTCTACTCCACTCTACTCTAACCTAGCCTAGCCTAGCTTAGCCAAGCCTATCCTAGCTCTACTCTTCTCCACTCTACTATAGCCTACCCTAGCCTAACCTAGTGCTATTTTGTTTTGCTCTACTCTACTTTACTATATTCTTCTCTTCTTTTCTCTACTTTACATTGCTCTGTATTGCTCTACATTATTCTACTCAACTCTATTCTACTTTACTCTATTATACACTAGCCTAGCCTTTCCTAACCTAGCACTACTCTACTCTACTCTAGCTTAGCCTCGCCTCACTAAGCCTAACCTAAGCTAGCTATGCCTAGCCAAACATAACCTAACCTAGCTCTACTCTACTCTACTCTCTTCTACTCCACTATATTCTACTCTACTCTACTCTACTCTAGTCCAACCTTGCCTAACCAAGCCTACCCTAACAAAGTTCTACTCAACTCTACTTAATCTAGCCTAGACTAACCTAGCCTACCCTAACCTAGCACTTCTATACTCTGCTCTACTCTAGTGTACTCTATTATACTCTACTCTACTCTACTCTACTCTGCTCTGCTCAACTCTACTATGCTCTTCTCTACTCAGCTCTGCTCTGTTCTACTCTACTCTACTCTTCTATTCTCTACTATGCTTTGCTCAACTCTACTATTCTCTTCTTTGCTCTTCTTAGCTTTGCTATGCTCTACTCTACTCTAGTTTATTCTACTCTACTCTACTCTACTCTAGCCTTGTTTAGGCTAACCTAGTCTAGCATAACCTAACTAAGCTTTACTCTACTCTACTCTAACCTAGCTTTGCCTGTCCTTACTCTACTCTGTTATACTCTCCTCTACTCTACTCTACTCTGCTCTACTTTTCCTTACACTTCTCTACTCTACTCATCTCTGCTCTATTATGCTCTACTCTTCTCTACTCTACTACACTCTACTACATTATACTCTACTCTCTTTAACCTAGCCTAGCTAAGCCTAGCCAAACCTAGCACTACTTTACTCTATTCTACTCTACTCTACTCTGCTCTTATCTTCTCTGCTCTGCTATGCTCTTCTCTACTCTAAGTTAGCATAGCCTAGCTTATCCTAACTTAGCTCAACTCAACTTTACCCTATTATACTCTATTATACTCTATTCTACTCTATTCTAGCCTAGCCTACCATAGCATAACCTAGCTTTGCTCTACTATGCTATGCTCTGCTCTACTCTACTCTGATATGCTATGCTCTACTCTACTTTGCTATACTCTACTCTGCTTTGCTCTACTATGCTCTACTTTACTCTACTTTACTCTACTCCACTTTACTCTGCTCTACTATACTCTACTTAGCTCTGTTATACTCTACTCTCCACTGCACTCCTCTCCTCTCTTCTACTCTACTCTCCTCTCCTCTCCTCTCTCTCCTCTCCACTCCTATACTATACTCTACTATATTGTACTCTACTTTACTCTACTCAAACTAGCCATGCCTACCATATCCTTGCCTAACCAAACCTAGCTCTACTAGACTTTACTCCACTCTACTCTACTTTAGCCTAGCATACCTTAGCCTATCTTAGCTCTACGATACCCTACTCTACTCAACTCTGTTTTATACTACTTTGCTCAACTCTGCTCTACTATGCTCTACTCTACTCTACCAAGCTCTACTCTACTCTACTCTAGCCTAGCCTAACCTAGCCTTGTTTAGCCTAAACAAGCTCTACTCCACTTTATTCTACTCTAAAATACTACTCTAGCCTAACTTTGCTTAGCCTAGCTTAGCCCACCCTAACCAAATGTAGCTCTACACTACTCTAATCAACTCTACTCTACCCTACTCAACTCTACTCTACTTTAGCCTAGCCTAGCCTAACCTAACACTACTCTTCTCTACTAAGCTCTACTCTGCTCTACCCCACTCTACTCTAGCCTTACCTAACATAGCCTAACTTAGCTCTACTCTACTATGTTTTTTTTCTCTTCTCTCTATCTTTCTCTTCTCTACTCTGTTATGTTATGCTCAACTCTACTCTAATTTTCTCTGTTTTGCTCTTGCTCTCCTATACTATACTCAACTCTACTTTACTGTACTCTAGCCTAGCCTAGCACAACCTAGCTCTACTCTACTCTACTCAAGTCTACTCCACCCTAATTTAGCCGAGCCAATCTACCTTATCCTAGCCTAGCCTAACCAAGCTCTACTCTACTCAACTCTACTTTACTCTACTCTATTCTACTCTACTCCACTCTACTCCACTATACTCTAACCTAACTTAGTCTAGCGTAGCTTAGCCTAACCTAGCTCTACTCTACTCTTCTCTACTCAACTCTACTCAAGTCTATCCAAACATAGCCTAACTTATCTTAACTCTGCTCTGCTCTATTCTGCTCCACTCTGTCATGTTTTGCTCAACTCTACCTCACTTAGTCCTATTCTATTTTACTCTTCTCTATTATACTTATTCTACTATGCTCTACTCTACTCTACTATAGTCTACTCTACTCTACACTACTTTACTCTATTCTACTCTACTCTACACTACTTTACTCTACTCTACAATACTTTACATTACTCTACTCTACTATACACTAGTATACTCTAATTTTTTCATTTCTTCTCTGCTCTTCACTACTCTGCTCTACTCTACTCTACTCTACTCTACTCTGCTCTACTTTACTCTACTCCAATCTGCTCTATTCCACTTCACTCTACTCTACTCTACTCTAATAAACTCTAGCCTAGCCTAGCCTAACCTACCTCTACTCTCCTCTACTCTAGTCTAGGCTAACCTAGCTCCACTCGACTCTACTCTACTCTATTCTAATCTACTCTACCATAGTCTACTCTACACTAATTTACTCTAACATAATCTTGCCAAACCTAACTGAGCTCTACCCTACTCTGATCTACTCTACTCTAGTCTACTCAACTCTTGGCTTGCCTAGCCTAGCCTAACATCGCTTAACCTCACTCTACTCTACTCTTTCCTATTTTGCTCTACTTTATATGTTATACTTTTCTCTACTTTACCATGTTCTACTTTTCTTTATAGTGCTATGCTATACTATGCTCTACTCTGCTTACCTTTCCTCTACTCTGCTTCGCTCTATTATAGTCTACTCTTCTCTACACTGTTCTACTTTACTTGACCTCTCCTTTACTCAACTCTGCTTAACTCAACTCTACTCTACTCTACCCTAGCCAAGCCTAACTTAGCTCTACTCTACATTACTCTACTCCACCCTACTCTACTCTTATCTACACTACTCTTCCCTACTCTACTCTATTCTACTCTAACCTAGCATAGCCAAGGCCAACCTAACTCTACTCAACCTTACTCTACTCTACTCCACTCTACTCTACTCTACTCTACTCTTCTCTATTATACTCTATCCTACTCTTGCATAGCCTAGCCTAGCTTAGCCAAGCCTAGCCTAGCCTAACGTAACTCTACTCTACTCTGCTTAACTCTAGTCTACTATACTCTACTTAGCTCTACTTTTCTCTTCTATACCTTACTTTGCATAGGTCTATTCTACTCTACCCTAACCTAACAGCCTAGTCTAACTCTAATTTACTCTACTCTACTATACTCTACTCAACTTTACTTTAACCAATCCTACCCTACCCTATGCTAGCCTAGCCTAGCTTAACCCAACCTAACCTTGCCCTAATCTTCTCTACCTTACTCTACTCTACTGTCACCTAGTCTAGTTTAACCTATCCTATCCTAGCCCTAGTCTACTCTACTCTACTCTACTCTTCTCTAGTCTAGTCAACTCTATTCTATTCTAGCCTAGCCTAACCTAGACTAACCTGGATCTACACCACTCAGCTCTACTTTACTTTTTTCTACTCTACACTATTCTCCTCCACTCTCCACTACTCTGGTCTAATCTATTGATCTCTGCTTTCATCTACTTTGCATTGCTCTATTTTGCTCTAGTTTTCTCTACTCTACTCTACCTTATTTAGCTCTCTTCTCCTCTCCTCTCCTCTCCTCTACCCTACTCTACTCTACCTTACTACACTCTACTCTACTCTACCCTACTCTAATCTACTCTAGCCTAGCCTGGCCTTCCCTAGTTGAGCCTAATCTAGCTCTAACCTACTTTACTCTTCTCTAGCCTAACCGATCCTAGCCTAATATAGCCTAGCTTTGCCTTACATCACATAGCTATACTCTATTCTACTATACTCTATACTACTATACTCTACTCTATCCTAGCATTGTCTATCCTAGCTTTGCTCTACTTTACTTTGTTCTACTCTGCTTTGTTCTACACTACTCTACTTTGCTCCATAATTTTTTACTATACTCTACTCTACTCATCTGCTTTGCTCTTCTCTACTCTGCTCTACTTTCCTCTAGTCTCTTCTACTCTACTCTATTCTACTCTACTCTACTCTACTATACTCTACTCTATTTTATTCTATTCTACTCTACTCTACTAAGCTCTACTCTATTTTATTCTACTCTAACTTTACTCTACTATACTCTACTCTACTCTACTCTACCCTAACCTAGCCTAACCAAGCTCTACTCTACTCTACACTACTCTACTATAATCTTGCCTAGCCTACCCTAGCTTAGATTAGCCTAACATAACCAAGTTCGACACTACTCTACTCTACTCTAACCTAGCCTAGCCTAGCCTAACCAAGCCTACTATACTCTACTCTACTCTATTCTAACCTAGAATAGCCTAAGTTATTCTACTTTACTTTACTATACTCTAGACTTGTTTAGCCTAGCCAAGCCAAACCTTGCTCAAGTCTACACTAGCCCATTGTACTCTACTATAATCTCCTCTACTGTAGCCTCCCATAGCCTAACTTAGCCAAAACAAGCCTAGCTCTACTTTATGCTACTAACCTCTTCTCTACTCTACTCCACACTACTTTACTTAACACAATTCTACTCTACTAAACTCTACTCCACCTTACTTTACTCTACCCTACTTTAACCTAGCAAATTATAGCCTTACTAAACCTAGCATTGCCTAGCCTAACTTTGCTCTACTATCCTTTACTCTACTCTATTCTACACTACTCTTCTCTCTATATTATACTCTACTCTAGCCTAGTTGAGTCTAGGCAAGCATAGCATAGCCTAGCCTAGCTTAACCGTGCTCTGTTCTACTTTGCTCTACTCTTATCTTTTATGCTCTATTCTACTCTGATTTTCTCTACTCTACTGTACTCTTCTTTGGTTTGCTCTACTCTATTTTTTCTCTTTTTTGCTTTGCTTTATTCTACTTTATTGTGCTCTGCTTTACTATACTTTACTCTACTAAACTCTAGACTACTCTAGCCTAGTTTAGCCTTGCCTAAGCTAGCCTAACCTAGTCCTACTCTACTTAATCTACTCTACTCTACTCAGCTTTATTATACTCTAGCCTAGCCAAGCTTAGCCTTCCCTAGCTTAGCCTAGCCTTGCCTTGCCTATCAATTACTGGCCATGCTTAGCATAGCCTAACCCAGCTTTACTCTTCTTTACTCTACTCTACTCTACTCTAGCTTTGCCTAGCCTAACCTGACCTAGCCTTGCTTAACCTAGCTCTATCTTACTGTGCCCTACTCTACTCTGTTATGTTCTATCCTAGCTTATCATTGCCTGGCCTAGCCTAACCTAGCTCTACTCTGCCCTACTTCACTCTAGCCTAGCTTAGTCAAACCTAGCCTAGCCTAACCTCAATTTGCTCTACTCTACACTACTCTTCTCTACTCTACTCTGCTTTAATCTACTTTTCTCTACTCGGTTATGCTCTTTTCTACTCTACTCTGGTTTGCTCTTCTCTACTCTACTTTACTCTGCTCTGATATGCTCTACCTAGCTCTATTCTACTATGCTCTCCTCTCCTCACCTCAACTCTCCTTCCCTTAACTCTCCTCTTTTTTCTTCTCCTCTCCTCTTCTTTCCACTACTCTACTCTACTCTACTTACTCAACTCTTCTCTACTCCACTATGCTCTATTCTACTCTACTCTACTCTACTCTATTCTACTCTACTTTACTCCATTCTTGTCTAACCAAGCCTTGCCTTACTTAATCCAGCTCTACTGTACTCTACTCTACTCTATCCTTGCCAAGCTTAGCTTAGCTTATACTATCTTAGCTATACTCTACTCTACTCTACTATAGCCTAGCCTAACCTAAATTTGCTTAACATAGAATAACATCACTTTACTCAGCTCCACTCTAGACCGCTCTGCTCTACTCTTCTCTACACTACATTTCTCTACTCTGTACTTTTCCTCTACTCAGCTCTACTTTCTTTTGCTTTGCTCTACTCTACTCTGCTTTGCTCTCCTCTTTTCAACTTTACTCTACTCTACCCCAATCTTCTCTACTCCACTCTATTTTACTCTACTCTACCCTGCTCTAGTTTAGCCTAGCCAAACATAGCTCTGCTCTGCTCTACTCTACTATAGTCAATCGTAATCTATCCTAACCTACTCTACTATACTCTACCCTTCTCTGCTCTACTCTACTCGGCTCTCCTCTCCACTCCTCTCTTTTAGTCTGCTTTGCTCTACTCTACTCTACTTTGTTCTCTTCTACTCTACTCTACTCTTCTCTTCTCTCCTCTACTTTACTCTAATAAACTCAACTCTACTCTACTCTACTCCATTCTACTCTAGCTTAGCTTAGCCTATCCTAACCTAGCTCTACTATACTTTACTCTACTCTACTTTACTCTAATCTACTATACTGTACTCTACTCTACTCTAACCTAACATAGCCTAGTGAAACTTACCTCTTCTCTAATCTACTCTATTGTACTCTACTCTACTTTAGCCTAGCTTAGCTTAAGCTAGCCAAGCCTAGCCTAACTTAACTTTAATCTGCTATACTCTTCTCTATTATGCTCTTCTTTTATCTATTCGGCTCTACTTCGTTTTGCTTTGCTCTTCTCTGCTCTACTCTATTTTGCTCCATTCAACTCTACTCTAACCTAGCCTAACCTAGCTCTACTCAACTCTAATCTACTCTACTCTACTTTACTCTATTCTACTTTACTCTAACCTAACCTTGCTTACACTAGCCTAGCCTAACTTAGGCTAACCTAAAATAGCTCTAATCTACTTTATTCAACTCTACTCTACTTTACTCTATTCTACTCTAATCTAACCTTGCCTAACCTATCCTAAACTAGCTCTCCTCTACTCTACTATACTCTACTCTACTCTATTATACTTTACTATACACTAACCTAGCCTAACCTCGCTTTACTCTACTCTGCTCTACTCTGATATACTTTTCTCTACTCTGATCTACTCTACTTTACTCTGTTATGCTCTTTTCTACTCTACTCAGCTCTATTCTACAATGCTCTCTTCTCCTCACCTCACCTCTCCTCTCCTCTCATCTCCTCTCTTTTCCTCTCCTCTACTTTACACTACTCTACTCTACTCTACTTACATTACTCTACTCTACTCTACTCCACTCCACTCTACTCTACTCTACTCTACTCTACTCTATTCTACTCTATATTACTCTACTCTTTGCCTAACCAAGCCTTACCTTACTTAATCTAGCTCTACTCTACACTATTCTTTTCTATTCTAGCCTTGCTTACCCTAGCCTAACCTATCCCATCCTAACCTTGCTCTACTCTATTATAACCAAGCCTAACCTAAACTTGCCTAACATAGAATAACCTTGCTTTACTCAACTCTACTCTACACTGCTCTGCTCTACTCTTCTCTACACTACACTGCTTTACTCTATTCTTTTGCCTTACTTAGCCCCACTTTGCTCTGCTTTGCTCACTCCACTCTGCTCTCCTCTTTTCTACTTTACTCTACTCTACTCTACTCTACTCTGATCTTCTCTACTCTACTCTATTCTACTATACTCTACCCAACTCTAGCCTAACCTAACAAAACCTAACTCTACTCTACTCTACTCTACTTTAGCCAACTATAATCTACTCTAGCCTACTCTACTATATTATAATCTTCTTTACTCTTATCCACTCTACTCTCCTCTCCTGTCCTCTCTTCTACTCTGCTCTACTCTATGCTCCTCTACTCTATTCTACTCTTCTCTTCTCTCCTCTACTATGCTCTACTCAACTCTAGTCTATGCTACTCTGCTCTATTCTACTCTAGCTTAGCTTAGCCTACCTTATCCTAGCCTAGCATAGCCTAACATAGCTCACTATACTTTACTCTACTCTACTCTACTCTATTCTACTTTACTCTAATCTATTATACTCTACTATCACCTACTCTAACCTAGCATAGCCTAGCAAAACTTACCTCTTCTCTAATCTACTCTTCCATACTCTACTCCACTTTAGCCTAGCTTAATCTAAGCTAGCCAAGCTTAGCATAACTTAACTTTGCTCTGCTATACTCTTCTTTATTATGCTCTTCATTTTTTTGGTCCGCTCTACTCTGCTCTGCTTTGCTCTTCTCTGCTCTGCTCTGTTTAGCTCCATTCAACTCAATTGTAATCTAGCCTAACCTAGCTCTACTAAACTCTAATCTACTCTACTCTACTATACTCTATTCTACTTTACTTTAACCTTACCTTTCCTACCCTAGCCTATCCTTACTTAACCTAACTTAGCATAAATGAAAATAGCTCCACTTTACTTTATTCTACTCTACTTTACTCAACTCTAATATACTCTAACCTTGTCTTGCCTAACCTATCCTAACCTAGCTCTGTTCTACTCTATTATACTCTACTCTATCTAACCTAACCTAACCTAGCTTAACATTGCTCTGCTCTACTCTATTGTACTTTACTCTAGCCTAGCCTAAACTAGCCTAATATAAAATAACCTTGATATACTCTGATCTGCTTTGCTTTTCTTTGCTCTACATTGATTTACTCTACTTTTTTGCTCTACTCTGCTCTACTTTGCTTTGCTTTGCTCTACTCTATTCTGCTCTACTCTCCTCTTTTCTACTCTACTATACTCTACTACATACTACTCTACTCTACTCTAATCTACTCTACTCTACTCTACTCTACTCTACTCTACACCAGTCTACTCTACTCTACTCTAGCCTAGCCTAACCAAACCTAACTCTACTCTACTCTAGCCAACCATAATCTATCCTAGCTACTATACTATATTCTACTCTTCTATCCTCTACTTTGCTCTGCTTTGCTCTCCTTTCCTCTCTTCTACTCTACTATACTCTACCCTACTCTACTCTCTTCTGCTCTGTTATACCCTTTTCTTCCCTCCTCTACTCTACTCCACTCTACCCTAGTCTACTTTGCTTCATTCTACTCAAGCCTAGCATAATTGAACATAGCCTCCTCTATCCTAGCCTAAACTAGCCTAACCTATAGCTCTATTATACTTTACTCTACTCTACTTTACTCAATTCTACTCTACTATACTCTAATCTAGCATAGCTTAGCCTAACCTTGCTCTACTCCACTCTACTCTACTTTAGCCAAGCCAAACCTAAGCTAGCCAAGCCTAGCCTAACTTAAGTTTGCTCTGCTCTACTCTACTCTATTATGCTCTTCTCTATTCTGCTCACCTCTACTCTGCTCTACTCTGCTCAGCTCTACTCTTCTCTGCTCTGCTCTTTTCTACTCCATTTGAGTCTACTCTAACCGAGACTAGTTGAACCTAACCTAGCTCTACTCTACTCTAATCTACTCTACTCTACTCTACTTTACTCTACTCTATGTTACTCTAACTTAGCCTTGCCTATCTTAGCCTAGCTTAGCTAGCCTAGCTTAGCAAATCCTAAAATAGCTCTAGTCTACTCTATGCTACTCTACTCTAATCTACTTTAACATAGCCTACCCTTACCTATCCTAACTAACTATACTATACTATACTATACTCTACTCTACTATACTCTGCTCTAACCTAGCCTAACCTCGCTCTGCTCAACTCTACTCTTCTCTGCTCTTCTTTTCTCCATTATGTTATACTCGCCTCTACTTTTCTCTGGTCTACTCTTGTTAGTTCTACTCTTGTCCACTCTACTTTGCTCTACTCTACTCTGCTCTGCTCTCTTCTCCTATCCTCTCCACTTCTCTCACCTCCTCTACTTTACTCTACTCTACTATACTCTATTCCACTCTAATCTACTCTACTTTAATCTAATTTACTTTACTCTACTCTACTTTGCTCTACTTTACTCTACTCTACTCTGGTCTACTCTCTTCTCCTATCCTCTCCACTCCTCTACTCTACTCTACTCTATTATACTATATTCCACTCTAATCTACTCTACTCTAATATAATTTACTTTACTCTACTCTATTCTACTCTACTCTCCTCAACTATACTTTACACTATGCTACTCTACACTACTCTAGTCCACTCTATCTTTGCATAGCCTAGCATAGCCTAACCTAGCCAAACCTACCATTTTTCTACTCTACTCTACTCTGCTCTATTCTACATTGCTCTGCACAACTCCACTCCACTCAATTTTACTTTTCTCCTCTGCTCTTTTTCTCTACTCTACAATGCTCTACTCTCCTTTGCTCTACTCTATTATACTCTACTCGATTCTACTTTACTTTACTCTACTCTACTCTACTCTACTCTAGCCTAGCCTAACCGAGCTCTAATCTTCTCTACTCTACTCTACTATACTCTACTCTAGCCTAGCCTATCCTAGCTTAGCCGACCTTATCCTACTCTAGGCTAGCCTAGCTTAGCGTAACCTCGCTCTGCTCTACTCTACTCTACTCTACTCTACTCAACTGTAAACTAGCCAAGCCTACCCTAGCATAACCTAACTATAATCTACTCTACTCTACTCTATACTACACTACTCTAAACAAGCCAAACTTAGCCTCACCTAACCTAGCCTAGCTTAGCCTAACCTAACTCTACACCACTCTACTCTATTCTACTTTTCTCTACTCTACTCTACTCTACTTTTTTGTTCTCTACTCTACTCTCTTCTGCTCTATTATACTCTACAAAGTTATACTCTACTCTGCTCTACTCTACTCTACTCTTCTATGCTTTGCTCTACTCTACTCTGCTTGCTCTACTCTATCAAATTCTACTCTGCTTTGCTCTGCTCTACTCTATTATACTCTACTTTACTCTGCTTTATTCTACTCTGCTTTACTCTACTCTACTCTACTTTACTTTACTCCACTCTACTCTACCTTAGCTTAGCCTAGCATAAACTAACCTTGCCTAACCTTTTTGTACTTTTTTTGCTCTAGCCCTGCCTAGCCTAGCTTTTCCATACCTAGCTCAGCTATATTAGACTCTACTCCACTCTACTCTACTTTGCTCTACTCTAGTTTAACTTTGCTTAACCTTTTCTAGCCTAACCTAGCTGTACTCTACTCTAATTAGCTCTACTACTCTTTGCTCTGCTCTACTCAACTCTACTCTACTATATTCTACTCTACTAACCTCTACCTAACTCTACTCTACTCTATTCGACTCCACCATACTCTATCCTAGCCTAAAAAACATCTATACTACTCTACTTAACTCAACTTTATTCCATTCTACTTTGCTCTGGCCTAGTTTAGCCTAACTTAACTCTGCTCTACTTTGCTCTATTATACTATTCTATGCTCCACTCTACTTTATTCTGCTCTACTATATTCTACTCAACTATACCCTGCTTTGCTCTACTCTATTCTACTCTACTCTACCCTGCTCTACTCTACTCTACTTTGCTCTACTCTGCTCAGCTTTGCTATGCTCTCTTCTACTCTTCTCAACTTCACTCTAAGCAAGCCTAGCCTAGCATAACCTAACCTAGCTCTACTCTACTCTACTTGACCCTAGCCTAGCCTAACCTAGCCTAGCCTTACTTAACCTTGCCAAGCCTAACCCTACTCTGCTTTACTCTGGTCTACTCTGCTTTGCTCTACTCTACTCTGCTTTGCTCTACTTTACTTTATATTAGCCAAGTTGCACCTTGTCTAGCCTAACCTAACCTAGCTCTACTCTACTCTACTCTACTCTAATCTACCCTACTAAACGCTACTACACTCTATTCTACTATACTCCACTCTAACCTAGCTTAACCTTGCTTAGCTTAGCCTAACCTAGCTCTACTCTATTCTGCTCTACTCTACTCACCTCTACTCTACTTTGCTCTATGTTACTCTACTCTATTTTTCTCTACTCTACTCATCTCTTCTCTACCCTACTCTACTCTGCTTTACTCTACCCTACTCTAGTCTACTCTAACATAGCCTATCCTTGCCGAACTGAACACTACTCTACTCTAGCCTGTGCTAGCCAAGCCTTTACTAACCTAGCTTAACCTAGCTCTACTCTACTCCACTTTACTATTTTCTACTCTATTGGACTCTACTCTACTCTATTCTAACCTAACCTAGCTTTACTCTACACTACTCTAGTATACTCTACTCTACTCTATTCTATTCTACTCTACTCTAACTTAGCCAAGTTTAGCCTATCCCAACCATGCTTAGCCAAGCCTAGCCTAACCTAACTTTACTCTACTTTACTCTTCTCTGCTAAGCTCATCTATGCTCTACTCCACCATACTTTGCTCTACTATACTCTACCTTGTTTTGCTCCACTCTAGTCTACTCTATTATACTCTACTATAACTTGTCTTGTCTAGCCAAACCCAACATAGACTTACTCTACTCCACTTAAAACTACTCTTCTCTACTCAACTCTACTCTACTCTAGCCTAGCCTAGCTTAGTGTAGCCTAACCTTACCCAGCCTAGCTTCGCCTAACCTAGCTCTACTCCACTCTATACTACTCTACTCTGCTATACTCTTCTCTAACCTATTTTATCCTAACCTAACCTAACCTAGCTCTACTCTACTCTAATCTAGCCTAGGCTAGTCTAGCTTAGTGTAGCATAACCTAGCTAAGCTCTGTTATTCTCTACTCTTTTTGGCTATGCTTTTCTCTTCTCATCTCTACTCTACACTACTATATTGTACTCTATTACATTCTATACCACTCTTCTCTACTCTGCTATGGTATTCTATGCTCTGCTCTACTCTGCTTTATTCTACTCTACTCTACTCTACTATACTTTAGCCTCACAAAGCCTAACTTAGCTCTACTCTACTTTAGCTTAGCCAAGCTTAACCTAGCAATGTCTACCCTTACCTAGCTCTACTCTACTCTACTCTACCCTGCTCTACTATACCCTAACCTAGCCTAGCCTAGCCTAACCTCGCTCTACTCAACTCTACTAACTCTGCTCCACTTTACTCTACCTTACTCTACACTAGCCTACCTAGCCTAGCTTAGCTCTACTCTACTCTACTCAGCTCTACTCTTCTATGCTTTTCTCTACTCTGCTCTCATCTATTCTTTTCTACTCTACTCTACTCTGCTCTGGTCTACTCTTCTCTACTCTACACTGTTATAGTTTTTTTTGCTCTCCACTTGTCTCCTCTACTCAACTCTACTCTACTCTACTCTACTTTACTCTAGCTTAGCCTAACCTAGCTGTACTCTACTTTACTCTACTCTACTCTAATCTACTCTACTATACTCTACTCTAACAAAGCTTACTTAACCTAGCCTAGCACTACTCTACTCTACTCTAGCCAAACCTAACCTAGCCTAACCAAACTCTACTCTTCTCTACGTCACTATGCTCTATTCTACAATGCTCTTCTTTGCCCTTCTCTACTATGCTCTTCTCTGCTCTTTTATAAGCTAATGTAGCATAGACTTGCCTAACCTTGCTCTACTCAACTCTATACTGCTCTACTCTAAATTTCTCAACTCTACTCTACTCTAAATTTCTCTACTCTACTCTACTCTCCCTAGCATAGCCTACCCAAGCCTAGCCTAACCTAGCTTAACCCAACCAAACCTAGCTCTAGTCCTCTTTACTTTACTCTACTCTACTCTACTCTAACATAGCTCAGCTTAACCTATCCTAACGTAGCTCTACTATACTCTACTCATTCTATTCTACTCGACTCTACTCTACTTTGCTCTACTCTTCTTTGCTCTACTCTAGCCTAGCCTATCCAAACCTGGCTCTGCTATTCTCTGCACTACTCTACTCTACACCATTCTACTTTGCTTTGTGCTACTTCACTCTACTTTTCTCTACACTGCTTGACTCTACTCTTCTCTGCTCTGGTTACTCTACTATGCTCTACTCTATTTGGTTATGCTCCTCTTTTATACTCTACTCTACTCTATTCTGTACTCTAGCTTAACTTAGCTTAGCATCACTCTACTCTACTCTACTATACTCCAGACAAGCTTAGCTTAGCCTAGCCTACACTAGCTCTACTATACCTAACTCAACTCTACTCTGGTCTTCTCTATTCTAATGTACGATACTCTACTCTAACTTAACTAGCCTAACTTAGCTCTACTCTACTCTACTCTGCTCTACTCATCTCTACCTTGCTCTGCTCCACTTTACTCTACTCAACTCATGCCTTGCCTAGCATAGCCTAGCCTATTCTAGCCTAACCAAGCTTTCCCTTACTCTAGTCTACTCTCCTCTACCCTACTTTACTTAATTCTATACTTCACTACTCTACTCTACTTTACCCTACTTTATTCTACTCTACTATACTCTACTATTCTATACTCTACCCTAACCAACCTCTACTCTATTTTACTCTACTCTACTTTAGACTACTTTTCTCTACTCTAGCCTTATGTAACTTGGCTCTGCTCTGCTCTGTTCTATTATACTCTTCTCTACTTTGTTTTACTCTACTTTTTATTCTCTTCTCTACTCTCTTCTACACTACTCTACTCTATTATGCATTGCTCTACTCCACTCTACTCTACTTAGCTCTACTTGCCTCTCCTCTACACTACTCTACTCCACTTTACTCTAACCTAGCCTAGCCTAAACCTAACTTAGCATAAAGTAGCTCTACTCTACTCTACACTTCTACTCTATGAAAGCTTATCCAACCCTAGCCTAGCCTAGCCTAACCTAGCTCAGCTCTACTCTACTTTACTCAACTCTACTCTACTCTAATCTACTCTACTCTAACCTTGCCTAGCCTAACCTGGCACTATCCTAATCTACTCAACTGTACTCTTCCCTACTCTACTTTACTCCACTTTTCTTTTCTCTACTTTGCTCTCTTTACTCTACTATGCTCTGATCTAATCTTATTTGCTTTGCTCTACTTTACTTTACTCTATATTAGCAAAGCTTAGCCGAGTCAAACCTAACCTAACCTAGCTCTACACTACTCTGATCTACTTTATTCTACTCTACTCTAGCCAAGTCTAATATGGCCTACTCTAGCCTAGCCTAACCTATCTCTACTCTACTCTACTTTATTGTACTCTACTCCACCATACTCTACTCTACTATACTCAACTCCACTCCAGTCTACTCTAACCTTAATCTAGCTTATCTTAGCCTAGCCTTGCTCTACTCTTCTCGACTCTATTCTACTCAACTCTAAAAAACTCTACCCTACTCTACAATGCTCTACTCTACTATTCTCTAAACTACTCTACTCTTCTAAACTCTACTCTACTCTACTCTACTATACTCTAGCTTAGCTTAGCTTGGCCAAACTCAACTCTACCCTGCTCTATTCTACTCTAGCCTAGCCAAGCCTAACCTTGCCTAGCCCAACCTAGGTCTATTCTACTCCACTCTACTCTACTTTACTCTACTTTGTTATACTCTACTTTACCCTCCTCGACTCTAATGTAGCCTAACCTAGCTCTACTCTACTCTACTCTAATCTAATCTATTATATTCAATTCTACATTACTCTAACATAGTCTAGCTTAGCCTAGCCTAACCGAGATCTACTCTGCTCTACTCTACTCTAGCCTAGCCTAGCCTTAGCATAGCCTAGCCTAGCCCAACCATGCATATCATAGCCTAGCCAAACGTAACTCTTCTCTTCACTGCTCTGCTCTATTATACTCTACTCTACTCTATTATTCTTTTCTCTGCCCTACTATACTCTACTCTAGCCTAGCCCTATCTAGCCTAACCTAATCAAGCTCTACTCAATTCCATTCTATTCTATTCTTCTCTTCTCTACACTATTATACTCTACTCTACTCTACTCTAGCTTAGCCTAACCTAGAGTAACCTAGCCTAGCATAACCAAGCTCTACTCTACTCCTTTGCTTTACTATACTCTATTATATTATACTCTACTCTACTCTAATCTAACCTACCCTAGCTTAGCAAAGCATAACCTAGCTCTACTCTGCTTTACACCACTCTAGCCTAGCATAGCCTAACCTAACTCTACTATGCTTTGCTCTACTTTGCTCTACTCTACTCTACTCCACTCTACTTTATTCAACTATACTCTAGCCTAGCTTAGCCTCTCCTAGCCTAACTTGACCTAGCTTTACTCTATGCTACTCTACTCTAGTCTCGCCTAGCCTAACCTAGCTTTGTCTAGCCTGGCCTAGCCTAGCCTAACCTAACTCTAATCTACTCTACTCTACTCTACTCAACTATATTATACTCTACTCTGCTCTACTAAGCTCTACTCTACTTTACTCGATTGCACTCTACTCTAATTTACCTTGATCTACTTTAATCTCTTTTTCTCTAGCATAGATTGGCCAAGTACTGCTCTACTCTACTCCATTATGCTATACTCTACTCTATTCTTATGTACACTACTCAAATTAATAATACTTTAGCCTAACTTTACTCTACTATGTTTTGCTCTACTCTACTCTATTTTAATCTACTTAACTCAACTCTACTTTAACCTAATATAGCCTTTCCTAACCGAGTTCTACTCTAGTCCACTCTAGTCTACTCTTGCCTAGCTTAGCTTAACCTAGCTATACTCTACTTTGCTCTACTCTACTCTACTCTACTCTACTCTACTCTACCCTACTCTACTCTACACTACTCCAACCTAGCTTAGCCTAACCTAGCCTAACCAAGCTTGGCCTTACTAGCTCTACTCTACACTGCTTTGGTCTGCTCTATTCTACTCTACACTACTCTGCTTTACTCAACTAAAGTCAGCTCTACTCTACTCTACTCTACTCTCCTCTGTTATACTCTAATTTTCTCTACTTAACTTTTTTTTTCTATACTCTGTGCTGTGCAACTCTACTCTACTATGCTCAAGCCTAGCCATGCTTAACAATGCATCATCAAGCTCTACCCTACTCAACTCTACTCTACTTTACTTTATCCTACTCTACTCTACTCTACTATAGCTTAGCCTAGTGTAACCTATCTTAGCCTAGCCTAACCTTGCACTGCTCCTCTTTACTTTACTCTTCTTAGCTCTGCTCTTCATTACTCTACTCTACTCTACTCCACTTTACTTTATTTTACTATACTCTATAATACTTTACTCTAATTTGCTTTACTTTAATCCACTCTACTTTAGCCTAACCTAGCCTTACCTAACCTAGCTCTACTCTACACTACTCTACTCTACTCTAAACTAGCTTTACTTAGCCTAGTCAAGCTTATCCTAACCCTACTCTACTCTTCTCTGCTCTACTCTGCTCTGCTCTGGTCTTCTCTGCTTTGCTCTACTCTCCTCTTTTTTCCTTTGCTTTACTCTACTAAACTCTACTCTACTCTACTTCTCTCTACTTTGGTTTATACTATTGTACTCTACTCTACTCTACTCAACACTACTATGCTTTAGCTTAGCCTTACTGAGCTTAGCCTAACTGAGCTCTACTCTACTTTACTCTGCTTTACTCTATCCTTGCCTAGTGTAGTGTACCTTAGCCTAACCTAGCCTAAGCTAGCTCTACTCTACTCAATTGTACTCTACTCTACCTTACTCTACTTTAGCTTAGCCTAGCCAAGCCTAACCTAGCTTTACTCTACTTTACTTTATTCTAACATAGCCTACCCTAGCTTAGCCTAGCTTAAGTTGGCCTAGCCTACTTAGCCCTACTTTGCTTTGCTTTTCTCTGCTCTGCTCTACTCTACTCTACTATTCTCTACTCTATGCTACTTTGCTCTACTCTACACTGCTCTGCTCTGCTCTAATCTACTCTACTTTACTCTATTATTTTCTAGCCCAACTTAGTTGAATCTAGCTCTACTATACTATACTCTTATATACTCTAATCTACTATACTCTACTCTAACTTAGCCTAGGCTAGCCTAGTAAAACCTATACTTTGCTACTATGCTCTACTCTAACCCAACCTAGCCAAGCCTTGCTTCGCCTAACCTAACCTAACTCTACCCTGTTCTGCTCTACTCTACTCTGCTCTACTTTAGTCTACTCTACTTTACTCTACTATACACTAGTCTAGCCTAGCCTGACCTAGCTTTACTCTACTTTACATATTCTACTGTACTCTACTCTATTCTACTCTTCTCTACTCTACTCTAACTTAATCTAACCAAGCCTAACAAAGCCAAGCCTAACCTAACCTAGCTTTGCTCTAATCTACTCCACTCCACCTTATGATATTATGCTCTACGCTACTCTACTCTATTCTACCCTCCTCTACTCTACTCTAACCTAGCTTAGCTTAGCCAAACCTAGCTCTACTCTATTATACTCTACTCTACTCTACTATATTCTACTTTGCTCTACTCTACTCTTCTTTGCATTGCTCTATTATGCTCTACTCTACTTAACTCATCTCTGCTCTGCTTTACTCTACTATGCTCTTCTCTACCCTGCTCAACCCTACTCTACTCAACTCTGTTCTACTCTACTCTACTCTATTCTACTCTTTTTTAGCCTAGCCTAGCCTAACCTAACTAGCTCTACTCTACTCTACTCTACTATGCTCTGCTAGACTCTAACCTAGCCTAACCAAGCTCTGCTCTGCTCTGCTCTGTCCTACTTTATTATGGTCTATATTACTCTTCTCTCCTATCCACTACTCTATTTTGCTTTACTCTTCTAAAGTCTACACTATAGCTCTGCAGTGCTATACTTTGCTCTACAGTGCTCTACTCCACTTTGCACTATTATGCTCTTATAAGCTCTACTTCACTTTATTATGCTCTATTCTTCTCTGCTCTACTATACTCTACTCTAACCTAACCAAGTCTAATCTAGCCAATCCCTACCTAGCTTAGCCTAGCCTGACCTAGATCTACTCTACTATACTCTATTATACTCTACTATACTCTACTCTACACTACTCTACCCTACTCTATTCTACTCTACCTTAACTTATCAAAGCTTAGGCTAGCCTAGCCTTGCTTAGCCTAACCTTACTCTACTCTATTTTGCTCTACTCTACACCACTATTCTCTATATTGCCCTTTAATGTCTGCTTTGCTCTTCCCTACCCTACTCTATCTACTCTGCTCTAGCCTAACTTAGGCAAAGCTAGCTCTACTCTACTCGACTCTGTTATACTCTATTATACTCTATTCTACTCTACTCTACTATACTCTACTCTGCTCTACTCTACTCTACTCTACTACACTCTAATCGTGCCAAACCTAGCCAAATGTAGCTCCAATCTCTTTTGTTCTAATATACTCTACTCTACTCTAGCCTAGCCTGGACCAGCATAGCCGTGCCTAGCATCGCCTAACCTACCTCTACTCTACTCCGCTCCACCTTGCTCTGCTCTACTCTTCTCTAATCTACTATATTCTACTATACTTTACTCTACTCTTCTCTAGCCTATCCTAGCCTAACCTAGCCTAACCTTGTTTTACTCTACTCTACTTGACTCTATTCCAGCCTAAGCTAACCTAACCTAGCCTACCTTAGCTCTACTCAACTATGTTATGCTCTAATCCACACTACTCTTCTCTGCTTTGCTCAGCTCTCTTCTACTCCACTTTGCTATACTTATGCTTTGCTCTACTCTACTCTACTCTAATCTACTATACTTTAACATAGCCTAACCTAGCCTAGCCAAGCCAAGCTCATGCCAACCCAACTCGATTCTGCTTTACTCTACTCTACTCTACACTACTCTATTATACTCTTTTCTATTCTCTTTTGCTCTATTCTGCTCTACTCTGCTCTACACTAATCTACTCTAGTCTACTATACTCTATTCCACTCTACTCTAGCTTAGACTAGGCTAGCCTAGCCTGGGAACTTTAACCTTGCCTGGCCTAGCCCAGCATAGCCTAACCTTTCTTTGCTCTACTCTACTCTACTCTAGCCTAGACTAGCCTAGCCAAATCTAGCTCTACTCTACTCCACTCTACTCTACCCTACTCTACTTAGCTCAACTTTACTTTGCTTCACTCTACTTTGTTCTACTATGCTTATCTCAGCTCTACTTTACTCTATTCTATTATACTTTAACATTTTTTAGGCTAGCCTTGCGTAGCTTAGACAAACTTAGCTCTACTTTACTTCACTATACTGTTGCCTCACCTAGCCTACCATAACCTACCTTACCCTAGCCAAGCGTAGCCTAACCTAGCTCTACTCTACTCTACTCTACTATACTCTAATCTAACTTAACCTAACCTAACCTAGCTTAACCTTGCTCTGCTCTACTCTACCCTACCCTACTCTACTCTATTCTTGCTTAGCCTTGTTTAGCCTAGCCTAGACTAGCTTAACCTAGCCTTACTCTACTATGCTCTGCTCTAACCTTTTCTTTTCTTCTCTACTCTGCTTTATTGTACTCTGGTTTAGCCTAACCTAACCTAGCTCTTCTCTACTCTACTTTACTCACTTTAGCCTCCTAACCTACCTTAAGTTAGCCTAGCCTAACCTACTTCTACTCCACTCTACTCTACTCTATCCTGACCTAACCTAACTCTACTTAACTCTAATTTATTCTACTATATTTTACTCTAGCTTAGCTTAGCTTTGCCTAACCTAGCATAACCATGCTCTACTCTATTCTACTCTGCTCTACTCAGCTCTACTTTGCTCTACTCAGCTTTGCTTTGTTAGACTCTGTTATGCTCAACTTAGCTCAGCTTAGGTCTACTCTACTCTACTCTGCTCTATTTTGCTTTGCTCTACTCTACATTATTCTACTCTACTCTATTTTAGCTTAGCCTAACCTAACTTAACCTAGCTCTACTCTACTATATTATGCTCTACTTTACTCTTCTCTACTCTACTCTTCTCTACTCTCCTTTAGCTTAACTTAGCCTAGCCTGGCCTAACCTAACTCTACTCTATTGTACCCTACTCTACACTACTATAAACTACTCTATTCAACTCTACTCAACTCAACTCCACTATACTTTGCTTTATTCTAATCTACTATACTCTACTCTATTCTACTCTACTCCACCCTACTCTACTCTACTCCACTCTATTCAACTCTCCTCTACTCCACTCTACTCTACTTAACTCAACTTTACTTTATTCTATTCTACTTTACTATACTATATTATACTCTTCTGTACTCTACTCTACTCTATACTACTTTATTCTACTGTACTCTATTATACTCTACTCTATTTTAACTTAACCTTGGCTAGCATAACTTAGCCAAACCTAGCTCTACTCTCCTTTGTATCACTCTACTTTGCTCTAATCCAGTCTGCTCGACTTTACTCTGCTCTACTCTGCTCTACTCTACTCTTCTCTGCACCATTTTACTCTATTCTACTCTCCTTTACTCTACTCTACTCTACTTTATTTTATTCTACTCTTTCCTATTCAACTCTACTCTATTTTAACCTAGCCTAACTTAGCCTAGCCTAACCTAACCTAGTTGTACACTACTCTACTCTACTCTAGCCTAGCCTAACCTAGCTTAGCCTAGTCTAACCTAGCTCTGCTCTACTCTACTCTACTCTACTCTGCTCTTCTCTACTCTACCTTTCTCTAATCTACTCTACTTTACATTATTCTACTTTTCACCATTCTACTCTACTCTAGCCTAGTTTAGCCAAGCCTAGCCTAACCTTGCTCTACTATATTATACTGTACTCTACTCTATTATGCTCTTCATTACTATACTCTAGCATAACTTAACATATCCTAGCCTACCCTAGCCTTGCCTAACTTAGCTCTACTCCACTTTAATCTACTCAACTCTACTATAATCTACTATAATATATTCTATTATACTCTTTTCAAAGTTAGCCTAGCTTAGACTAGCTTAACCAAATTTAGCTTTACTTTACTCTTTTATACCCTACTCTACTCTAAACTAGCCTAGCATAATTTGGCCTCGCCTAGCCTAACTAAACTTATCTTTGATCTGCTATACTCTTATCTACTCTACTCAACACTACTTTGTTATACTCTTCTCTGTTCTGCTCGACTCTACTCTACTCTACCCCACTCTGCTCTTCTATACTCTAGCCTAGCCTAGCATAACTTAGCTCTACTCTACTCTACTATACTATACTTTATAATACTCTACTCTAGCCTAACTTAGCCTAGCCTAGCTTAGCTTAACTTAGCTCTACTCTACTCTACTTTACACTGCCCTACTCTAGCCTAGTCTAGCAAATCCTAACCTAGCTTTACTCTACTCTACTTGACTCAAGCCTGGCGTAACCTAGCCTAGCCTAGCATAGCATAGCCAAACCTAGCTCTTCTCTGCTCTACTCCCCTTTGTTTTACTTTACTCTACTCTACTCAGTCCAACTTTGCTCTATTATGCTCTATTATCCTCTGTTCTATGCTACTTTAGCAAAGCTTAGCCTATCCTAGCCCATCCTAGCATAGCTTAGCCTGACCTAACCTAGCTCAACTCCACTATGCTCTACTCTGGTATGCTCTACTCAGCAAAACTCTCCTCTGCTTTGCTCTACGCTACTCTACTCTACTCTTCTTTTCTTTGCTCCACTCTACACTTCTACGTTCTACTCTACTCTGCTTTACTCTACTTCCCTCTACTCTAACCTTTCCTAGCCTAACCTAGCCTAACTTGACCTAGCTCTACTATACTTTAGGTTGCTCTACTCTACTCTACTCTACTCTAACCTAGCCTACCTGGACCTAACCTAGCCTAACTTGCTCTTCTCTGCTCTACTCTACTTTGCTATGCTCTACTCTAGCCTACTCTACTCTGGTCTATTTTTCTCTACTCAATTCTTCTCCACTCTACCTAGCCTTACTCTACTCTACTTTGCTATGCTCTAGTCTTCTATACTCTACTCCACTCTACTCTTCTCTACTCTACTCTAACCTAACCTAGTATAGCCTAGGCTAGCCTAACCTAGCTCTACTCTACTCAACTTTACTATAATCAAGCTTAGCCTAGCCTAGGTCTACTCTGCTCTACTCTGCTCCACTCTACTCTGTTCTGCTTTGCTCTACTCTGTCTTGCTCTACTCTTCTCTAATCTGTCGTGTTCTACTCTGCTCTGCTCTACTCTGCTTTACCCTACTCTACTCTACTATACTCCACTAAACTCTTGCCTAGCCTAGCTTAACCTAACTTAACCTAGCTCTCGTCTACTCTAATCTACTCTACTCAAGCCTGACCTAGCCTAGCCAAACCTAGCCTAGCCTAACCTAGCTCTACTCTATGCTACTCTGCTCTACTCTAATCTACTCTACTCTACTCTGCTATGCTCTACTCTAACCTAGGCCTATTCTAGTATAGCTTAGTCTAACCTTGCTCTACTAGGATTTGCTATGCTCTGCTCTACTCTGCTTTGCTCTGATCTGCTTTTCTCGGCCTTGCTTTGCTCTACTCCACTTTACTGTATGCTTCTCTACTCTGCTCTTCTCTTCTTTACTCTTCGTTATTTTTCTCAACTCTACTCTACTCCATTCTAGCCTCTCCTAAACTAGCCTAGACTAATTGAGCTCTACTCTACTCTACTCTTCTCCATGATTCTCTACTTTACTCTATTTTAGCCTAGCTTTGCCTAGCCTAGCATAACTTAACTCGACTCTGCTCAACCCTACTCTATTCTACTCTACTCTACTATATTATACTATATGCTACTCTACTCTACTCTAACTTAGCCTAGCTTAGCTTATCCTTGTCTACTATTCTCTAGCCTACCCTAGCTTAGCCTAGCCTAACCTAGCTCTAATCCACTCTATTTTATTATGTTGTAACTTGCTCTACTTTGCACTACTCTACTCTATTCTATTGTACTTTAAGATACTTTAGCCTAGACTTATCTAATCTAGCTTAACCTAGCTCAACTCTATTGTACTCTACTCTACTCTAGCCTAACCTAACCTAGCCTAACCTAACCTAACCTACCCTAACATGGCTCTATTCAACTCTACTCTCCTCTACTCCACACTACTCCACTCTACTCTAACCTAACCTAGCTCAGCCTACCCTAACTTAGCTCTACTCTACTCTATCCTAGCCTAGTTTAGCTTAGCTTAATTTATCCTAACCTAGCTCTACTATACTCTGCTCTACTCTACTTTACTCTACTATGCTCCACTTTGCTCTATTCTGCTCTTCTCTACTTTGCTCTCCTCTGTTCCACTCTACTCTATGCTACTCTACTCTGCTAAACTCTACTTTGCTCTACTCTATACAGCTCTACTCTACTTTACTCTTCTACACTCTATTATACTCTGCTCTACTATTCTCTACTCTGCTCTACTCTATTCTTATCTAGCCTAATTTGTCCTAGCCTAGTCTAGCCTACCTTAACCAAGCTCTACTTTACTCTAACCTACTCGAGCCTAACCTCACTTTGCTCTACTATACTCTACTCTCCTCTACTCTACTATACTCTGCTCACCTCTAACTCTACTCGTCTATACTCTGCTCTACTTTACTCTGCTTTGCTCTAATCTACTTTGCTCTTTTATACTCTACTCTACTCAACTACACTCTACTATACTCTACTGCTCTACTCTGCTACTCTACTCTACTTTATAAGACTCTAGCCTAGCCAAACCTAGCCTAGCTTAGCCTGACCTAGAGTAGCATAACCTAGCTCTACTATACCCTTCACTACTCTACTTTGCTCTCCTCAGCTTTCCTTTACTCTGGTTTGCTTACTCTACCCAGCTTTTCTCTACATTAGCAAAGCCTAGCCTAATCCAACCTAGTTCTACATATCTCTTCTCTACTCTTATCTGCTCTACTCAACTCGAGCCTAGCCTAGCCTACCGTAGCCTAGTTTAGCTTGACCTACCTTTACTCTCCTCTACTCTACTATACTCTACTCTACACTACTCAACTTTACTCAACTCTACTCTAACTTAGCCTAACCTAGTCTAGCTTAGCCTAACCCTACTCTACCATGTTGTGCTCTGCTCTGTTCTTCTTAGCTCTATTATGCTCTACTCTACTCTGTTATACTCTTCTTTGTTGTACTCTACTCAGCTCTATTGTTCTCTACTCTGCTCTACTCTACTTTAATCTAGGCTTCCCTAGCCAAGCCTAGCTTTGCTTAACCTAACTCTACTCAGCTTTACTCTGTACTGCTCTGCTCTACTTTGCTCTACTCTACTATGCTCTACTCTACTCTGCTTTGCTCAGATTTACTCAACTCTACTCTATTGCACTCTAGTCTAGCATAACCTAACCTAACCTAGCTACTATTCTAGCATAGCCTACCCTAGCCTAGCAAAGCTTAGGCTAGCTTAGCCTAACCAAACTCTCTCTATTTTGCTCTACTCTTCTCTACTCAACACTACTCTACTCTAGCCTAGCCCACCTTAGCCTAAGTTAGCTCCACTCTGCTCTACTTTTCTCTACTTTACTCTGCTCTACCCTTCTTTACTTTACTCTACTCTTCTCTCCTTTTGTTACAGTCTACTCTACTCTAGCCTAGCTTAGCTTAGCCTAACTTAACTCTACTCTACTCTACTCCACACTACTCTATTCTACCCTACTCTACCCTTACCTAGTCTTTCTTTGCCTAACCTAGCTCTACTCTACTCTACTCTGCTCTTTTCAGCAGAGCTCTAATCTACTCTACTCTATTATTCTCTGCTCTACTCTTTCTACTCTACTTTAGTATAGCATAGTATAGCTAGCCTAACCTTGGTCTGTTCAGCTCTACTCTTCTCTACTCTAATCTTTTTACTTTCCATACTGTATTCTACTCTACTATGCTTTACTCTACTCTAATCTACTCTGCTCTATTCTACTTTGCTCTACTCTAATCTACTTTACTCTACACTACCCTACTCAAACCTAAATTAGCCTATCCTAGCCTAACCTAGCTATACCCTACTCTATTCTACTATAGTCTAGCCTATGTTAACATAGATCTACTATGATCTATTCCACTTTTCTCTACACTAATATGCTCTACTATGCTCTACTCTACCTTGCTCAGCTTTGCTTTATTCTACTCTACCCTATTTTACTCTATTCTACTTTACTATACTTTATTAAACTCTAGCATAGCCTAACTTAGCTCTACTCTACTATACTCTACTCTATTCTAGCCTAGCCTAAGCTATCCTAACCTAGCCTAAACTAACCTAGCTCTACTCTACTCTACTATACTACACTCTACTCTATTCTACTCTAGCCTAGCCAATCTTTTCTTAGCCTACCCTAACCTAGCTCTACTGTACTCCACTCTACTCTATGCTATAATACACCACTCTACTCTACTCTGCTTTACTCTACTCTAACCTAGCCTAACTTAGCCTAGCATAGCCTAACCTAGCCCTACTCTATGCTATTCTATTCTACTTTACTCTAACCTTGCTTGGCCTTGCTTAGCATAGCCTTACTAAGCCTAGCTTAGCTTAGTTAACCTAACTCTACTCAGCTCTACTCTGTATTACTCTACTCAACTCTATTTTGTTCTTCTCTACTCTGCTCTACTATAATTTAGCCCAGATTAGCCTAACCTAGCTTTACTTTATTGCACTATACTCTATTCTAATCTACTCAAGCCTCGCCTAACATAGCCTAGCCTAACCTCACTCTACTCTACTCTACACTACTCCATTCGACTCTGCTCTACCCTACTCTACTCTAACTTACCATAGCCCAACCTAACCTGGCTCTACTCTACTCTACACAACTCTTGCTAGCCCAGCCTAGCCTAGCCTAGCCTCGCTTAACCTTGCCTAACCTCACTCTACTCTCCTCGACTTTGTTTTTTTTTCTCTACTATGTTCCTCTCTACTCTACTCTGCACTACTCTACTCTACTCTACTCTACTCTACGCTACTCTACTCTACGCTATTCTAGTCTACTATTCTCTACTATACTATACTCCACTCTATTTTATTATACTCTATTCTAGTCTACTCTACTATGCTCAAACCTTGCCTAGCTTAACCTAACCTAAGCTAGCTCTACTTTACTCTGTTCTAGCCTAGTCTAACATAGCTCTACTCTACTAAACTCTGCTCCACTCTACTCTGTTCTACTTTGCTCTACTCTACTCTATTTTCTCTACTCTATTATCATCTTCTCTATTTTACTATACTCTAATCTACTCCACTTTACACTACCTTACTCTACTCCAACCTAACTTAGCCTAACATAGCTCTATTATACTCTACTCTACTCTACTCCACTCAACCCTACTCTACTCTACTCTATTCTATTCTACACAAGTCTAGTCTAACCTATCCTAGCCTTACCTAACTCTACTCTACTCTACTTTTCTTTTCTCTTCTCTACTCAACTATTCTCTGCTCTACTCTTCTCTACTCTACTCCACTCTAACATAGCCTAGCCTATCCTAACCTAGTTTAGCTGAGCCTTGCTTAGTGATACCTAGGTCTACACTACTCTGTTATGCTCTGCTCTACTTTTTACTACTCTATTTTACTCTACTTTACTCTATTCTACTCTACTCTTTTTTGGTCTACTCTGTTATACTCTTCTCTACTCTACACTACTCTATTGTATTCTAGCCTAACCTAGCTTAGCCTAGCTTAGCTTTACTCTACTTTACTCTAATCTATTCTACTCTACTCTAGGCTAGTTTAGCCTAGCCAAGCCTAGCTTATCCTAACCTAATCTTTTTCTACTCTTCTTTACTATACTGTACTCTACTCTACTCTACTATAACCTAGCATAGCCTAGCCAAGCCTACCTAGCTATATTATACTCTAGTCTAGCTTAGCTTAACCTAGCCTAAAATAGCTCTACTTTGTCTATTATATTATTCTCTATTGTATTCTACCCCATTCTGCTCAACTCTACTCTAACATCACCTACCATAGCCTAACCTAACCAAGCTCTACTCTATTCTTCTTTAGCCAAGCCTAACCTAAGCTATCTCTATTTTGCTCTACTCTGCTTTGCTCTATTCTACTCCTCTACTCTTTGCTGCTATGCTCTGCTCTGGTCTACTCTACTATGCTCTACTGTTCTCTTCTCTACTCCACTCTGCTCTATTTTGCTCTACTATGCTCTACTCAACTCTACCCTACTCTACTCTACTATCCTTTACTCTACTCTAGGTTAGCCTTGCCTAGCCTAATCGAGCTCTAAATAACTCTGCTCTACTCTACTCTACACTTAGCCCACCCTAGCCTACCCTACCCAAGCCTAACCTAGCTTTACTCTAACCTTCACCACTTTACTCTACTCTAACCTAAAATAGCCCATCCTAACTCTACTCTACTCTAGCTTAGCCTTGTCTAGCCTAACCTAGCTCTACCTTACTCTATTATGCTCTACTTTACTTGACTCTGTTCTACTCTATTCATTTCTACTTTGCTCTGCTCTTACCTACTCTACTCTGATTAACTCTGCTTTGTTCTTCTAAACTCTACTTAATTCTACAATATGCTACTCAAAGCTAGCTAGCCTAGTTTAGCCTAACCTAATTGAACCTTATATTGCCTAGTTGATTCTTGCTACACTCAACTCTACTTTATTTTATATTACTCTTGCCAAGCTAAGCCTAAGATAGCCCCATGCTACTCTACCTACTCTACTCTACTCTACTCTAGCCTAGCCTAGGCTATCCTATCCAAACTTAACCTCACCTTGCTTAGCCTAGCCTTACTCTACTCTACTCTACTCTATTATACTCTTTTTTATCCTACTTTAGCTTAGCAAAGCCTAACCTAGCTTTATGCTACTCTACTCTACTATAGCCTCTAACCTAGCCTAACCTAGCCTCAGGCTTACTATACTCTACTCTACCATACTTTACTCTAGTTTAACCTAGCCTAGCCTAACAAAACCATAACTTGTCTCGCATAGCCTTGCTTTACTCTGCTCTACTCTACTATACTCTTCTCTGTCTTAATCTTCTCTAATCTAGCTAATCCTTACTTTGGTCTATGCTACTCAGCTCAACTTTATTCTACTCTAGCCCAACTTAGCCTAGCCTAGCCTAACCTAGCTTAGCCTAGCTTAGACTTATTATACTCTACTCTACCCTACTATAGTCTACTCCACTCTAGCCTAGCCTAGCGTAACCTAACCTAGGCTTACTCTACTTTACTCTATTTTATTCTACTCTAGCCTAGCTAAGCCTAACATAGCACTATCCTATTTTACTCTACTTTACTCTACTTTACTCTATTATACTCTTCTCTAGTCTACTATCCTCTACTCTAGTCTGCTCTACTCTAGTCTACACTATTATACTCCACTTTACTCTACTTTATTCTATCCTGCCCTACTCTAACCTAGCCTAGCTTAGCCTAGCCTTATCTATCCTAGCCTAACCTAACCTCACCTAGCCTAACCTAGCTTTATACAACTCTACTCTACCCTACTTCACTCTAGCAAAACATAGCCTAGTTAAGCCTTTTCTAACCTAACCTAGCTTTGCCTTACCCAACCTTACTATATTATAGTCTATTATACTCTACTAAACTCTAATCTACTTTACTCTTCTTTACACTACTCTAGCTTTCCTTAGCCTAGCCTAGCATAGCCTAACTTAGCCTAGCCTAGCCTAACCTCGTCTAGCCTACCCTAGCTAAGCTTAGCCTAGCCTAACCTAGCCTAACCTATCCTAATCAATCCTCACTTAGCCTTGCCTAGCCTTACTCTACCCTACTTTTCTCTACCTTACTTAATTTTACTCTACTATGGCCTAACAAAGCCTAACCTAGCTTTATGCTACTCTACTCTAGCAAAACGTAGCCTAGCCTAACCAAGCCATACTATACTCTATTTTACCCAGCTCTACTCTATTCTTTTCTAGCTTATCCTAGCCAAGCCCTACCTCAATTATGCTTTACTCTACTCAACATTACTTTACTCTACTCTATTTTATTCTTCTTTAGCCTAGCTAAGCCTAACTTTGCTTTATGCTACTCTACTCTATTCTACTCTAGCCTAACCTAGCCTCGCCTAGCCTAGCATAACCTAGCTTAATGTTGCCAAGCCTTACGATACTATACTCTATTCTACTCTAGCCTGGCCTAGCATAGCCTAGCCTAGCCTAACCTCACCTAGGCTCTACTCAACTTTGCTCTTCTCTACTCTGCTTTGCTCCGATCTGCTCTGCTCTTCTCTGCTTTACTCTACTCTAGTCAACTATGCTCTGCTTTGTTATGCTCTATTCTGCTATACTTTGCTCTACTATGTTTTTCTCTTTTCTATTCTACTCTACTCTATTGTACTCTACTCTGTTTTATTCTACTTTTGCCTAGTTAAGCCTAACTTAGCTCTATGCTCCTCTACTTTAGCCTAGCCTAGCCAAGCCTTATTATACTCTACTCTGTCAAACTCTACTCTAGGCTAACCTAGCCTAGCTTAGCCTAACCTAACCTTGCATATCCTAGCCTAACCTACTCTTCTCTACTCTTTTTTATTCAAATATTACCTAGCTAAGCCTATCTTAGCTCTATGCTACTCTACTTTACTGTACTCTACCTTAACCTAACTTAGCCTTGCCAATCCAACCTTAGTCTAACATAGCCAAACTTAGCTCAGACATACTATACTCTACTCTACCTTACTCAACTCAATTGTACTTTACTCTAGTCTTGCCTTGCCTAGGCTAGCCTAGCCTTACTCTACTCTATACTATTTTATTCTACTCTAGCCTAGCTAAGCTTAACATAGCTTTATACTACTCAACTTTACTCTACTCTAGTCTATCCTATCCATGCCTAGTCTTGCTTAGCCTAAGCTAGCCAAGCCTTACCCAGGTTTCCTATACTCTACTCTATTCAACTCTACTTTACTCTACTTTATTATAATCTACTCGAGCTTAGCTTAGCCTTGCCTAGCCTAGTTCAGACTAACCAAACCTAGCCAAGTTGAGCCTACATTATCTTAGGCTAGCCTATCCAAGCCTAGCTTAACCTTTCCTAACCTGACCTCACCTAATCTAGCCTAGCCTTTCTATACTATAATCTACTCTACTCTATTTTATTCTACTCTAACCAAGCTAAGTGTAACTTAGCTCTATGCTACACTACTCTACTCTACTCTACTCAAGCCTAACCTAGCCCAGCCTAACTAAACCTAGCCTAACCTTGTTGAGCCTAGCCTTGCCTTACTATATTCTTCTTTAACCTAGTCTACTCTACTCTACTCTTGCCTAGACTAGGCTAACCTAGCCTCACCTAGGCTTTGCAATACTCTCCTCAACTCTACCATTCTTTGCTCTGCTCTGCTCTGCTCTTCTCTACTCTCCTCTACTCTTCTCCTCTCTGCTTTACTCTGCTATACTTTACTCAACTCTATTCTGCTCTACTTTTCTCTCTTTTACTTTGCCCTACTCTACTCTGCTCTACTTTATTCTACTCTACTATGCTCTAGCCTAGCCTAGCCTAACTGAGCTCTACTTTACTCTACTCTATCCTAGCAAGCCTAACCAACCATAGCAAGCCTACCCTAGCCTATCTTAGCCAAACCTAGCTTTACTCTACTCTACGCTAGCCTTGTTTAACCTAGCCAAGCCTAACCTTGTACTACTCCACTCTACTCTGCTTTAGCTTAGCTGGGCCTAGCCAAACATAGCTCTACTTACTCTTTTCTGCTCTGCTCTACTCTGCTCTACTTCTCTCTACTTTGTTCTACTATTCTCTACTATACTATACTCAACTCTACTCTGTTATACTCAAGCCTAGCCTAGCCTAGCCAATCCTAATCTAAATCTACTCTACTCTGTTCTACTCTCCTCTACCCTACTCAGCTCTACTCTACTCTAACTGAGCTTAGCCTAGCCTATCTTAGCCTATTTTAGCCGTGCTAAGCCTAGACTAACCTAACTCTACTCTACTCTATAATACTCTACTTTACTCTACTCTAATATACTCTGCTCTAAACTAGCCTAACCAACCTAACCTAACCTAGCTCTACTCTACTATAGTCTAGCCTTGCTTAGCCTAGCCTAGCCTAATCTAGCTCTTCTCTACTATAATCTCCTCTACTCTGCTCTGCTATACTCTACTTTACTCTATTTCACTCTACTCTTCTCTATTCTACTCTACTCTACTCTATTCTACTCTAGCCTTGCCTAGGAATGCCTTATCTAGCTCAACTCTACTATGTTATATCCTAGCCTAGCCTAGCCTTGTCTCTCCTAACCTAGTTCTGCTCTGCTCTATTGTGCTCTACTCTACTATACACTACTCTACTATGCTCTACTCTACTATACTATACTCTGTTATGCTCTGCCCAGCTCTACTCTGCTCTGTTTTGCTCTTCTTTATGCTACTCTAGACTGCTCTACTTTACCCTGCTCTACTCTAGCTTAGCCTAGCTTCATCATGCCTAATCTAACTCTTCTTTAATCTACTCAATTCTACATTACTCATCTCTACTCTACTCTATTATACTTTACTTTAGCCTAGCCTATCATAGCCTAGCATAACTTAGCCTAGCCTAACCTAGCTCTACTATACTCTCCTCTACCCTACTTTACTCAATGTTACTATACTCTACTCTAGTTTACTCGACTCAAACCTAGCCTAGCCTAGCCTAACCCAACCTATCTTTACTCTACTCAACTTTACTCTACTCTACTCGAGCCTAGCTTAGTGTAACTTAGCTCTGATCTGCTTTGTTCTACTTTGCACTGCTTTAATCTACTCTACTCTCCTATGCTTTGCTCTATTCTACTCTTCTCTACTCTACTATGTCTTACCCTTCTTTAATCAGCTTAGCTCTACTCTACTCTACTTCACTCTATTTTACTCTACTCTACTCTCGCCCAGTTTTGCATAACTAGCCTAGCTTATTATAGTGTAGCTATACCCTAGTCTACTCTACACTACTCTACTTTACCTTACTCTCCCCTAGCCTACCCTAGCTTAGCCTAGCATAACCTAGCTCTACTCTACTTTACTGTACAGTACTCTACTCTGCTCTACTCTACTCTAACTTAGTCGAGCCTAGCCTAGCCAAACCTAGCCGCACTTTATTCTTCTTGACTCTACTCTTGTCTAGCTTAGCCTACCTTAACCAAGCCTTGCTCTACTCTACTCTACTATGCTATGCTATGCTCTGCTATACTCAATACTACTTTGTCTTATTGTACTCTGGCCAAGCCTAGCCTAACCTCACTCTATTATGCTTTACTCTACTTTACTATACTCTACCTTACTCTACTCTTCCCTACTCTACTTTACTCCTGTATATTCTTCTCTACTCTTCTCTAGCCTAGCCTAACTTTGCCTAGCCTAGTGAAGCCTAGCCCAGCCTAACCTAGCTCTACTCTACGCTACTCTACACTATTATACTATACTCTACTCTACTCTACCACTCTATTATGCTAAATTCTACTCTACTCTATTTATTAAACTCTACTCTACTCTAAGCTAGCCTAGCCTAGCTCATCCTAATCTAGCTCTACTCTCTCTGATCTAATCTGCTCTGCTCTACTTTACTCTATTCTACTCTACTCTACTTAGCCCTGCTCTACTTTTGTCTTCTCTACTCTGCTCTACTTTATTTTGTTCTACTCTGCTCTACTCTACTCTACTCATGCCTAGCCTAGCCTAATTGAGCTCTACTCTACTCTACTTTACTCTTCTATACTTTAATCTAACCTAGCCTATCCTAACTTACCCTAGCCTCGCCTTGACTAACCTAGCTTTAAACAACACTACTCTACACTACTATACTATACTCTACTCTACTCAACTGTACTATACTATACTATACTCTACTCTACTCTAGTCTACTCTACTTTACTCTAACCTATCCTAACCTAATCTAGCCTAACTTAGCTCTACTCTACTCTACTCTAATTAAGCATAGCCTAGCCTAGACAAGCCTAACCTAACTCTTCTCTTCTTTGCTTAATCAAGTCTACTCTTTTTTGCTATGCTCTACTCTGCTCTACTCAATTCTACTCTACTCTAATCTATTATGCTCTACTCTACACTACTATGCTCTGCTTTACTCTACCCTGCTAAACTTTCCACTACTCTAACCTCACCTAGCCTAGCCTAGCATAACTTAGCTCTACTCTACTATGCTCTACTCTACTATGCTCGACTCTATTCTACTATCCTCTACTCTTTTCTCCTCTACACTTCTCTGCTCTGCTCTAACCAAGCCTAGCCTAACTTAGCTCTACTCTACTCTACTCTGTTATGCTATACTCTACTTTGCTCTATTCTGCTCTCCTCTATACTACTCTACTCTACTCTAATCTACTATACTTTAGCCAAGCCTAACCTTCCCATGCCTAACTTAACTCTACTTTACTCAACTCTAATCAACTCTACTCTATTCTACTCTACTCTATGTTACTTTAGCCTAGCCTAGCCTTGCTTAGCCTACCTTAACCTAGGCTAACCTAGCCTAGCTTAAACTCGCTCTAATATACTCTCTTCTACTCCACTATACTCCACTTTTTTCTACTCAAACCTAACCTAGCCTAGCCAACCCCAACCTACCTCTACTCTATTATACTTTACTTTACTCTAGCCTATACCAACCTAACCCAACTTTATTCTACTCTAATATGCTCTGCTTTGGTCTGCTTTGCTCTACTTTCTGCTGTATTGATCGGCTCTACTATACTCTACATTGCTCTACTCTACTCTGCTCTACTCTATTATAGTCTACTCTTCTCTGCTCCACTCTTCTCTACTCTGCTCTGCTTCAGTCTACTCTACTCTACTCTAGCCTAGTTTAACATAGCCTAGCCTAGCCTAATGTAGCTCTACTCTACTCTACCATGCTCTACTCTAGCCAAGCCTAACCAATCCTAGCCTAACCTAACTTAGCTCTACTTTACTTCACTCTACCATACTCTACCCTACTCTGCTCTACTCTACTCTAGCATAGCCTAGCCTAACCTAGCTCTACTTTACTTCGCTCTACTCTACTCTGCTCTACTCTACTCTGCTCTACTCTACTTTGTGCTACTATATTATAACCTAGCCTAGCTTAACCTCGCTCTACTCTACTATACTCTATTATACTCTACTCTACTCCACTCTACTCTTCTATATTATTCTCTACTCTTCTCTAACCTAACCTAACTAAGCTTTACTCTACTATAGTCTACTCTACTCTATTATACTCTACTCCACTCTACTCTACTCTACTCTATTCTACTTTACTCTTCTCTACATTATTTAACTCTACTCTACTCTAACCTAGCTTAGCCTAGCCTACCCTAACCTAGCTTCATTCTACTCTACTCCACTCTAAATTACCCTAACCTAGCCAAGCCACATCAAGTCTAACCTAGCTCTACTCAACTCTAACCTAGCCTAGCCTAACCTAGCCTAACCTAGCTCTTCTCTACTCTACTCTACTTAACTCTTCTAGGCTCTGCTCTACTTTATTTCACTCTGCTCTATTATGCACTTCTCTACTCTTCTCAACTTTGCTCTGCTCTGCTCTTCTATGCTCTACTCTACTCTTCCATACCCAACTAAAATCTTACCTAGCCTAGCAAAGTTTAGCCTAACCTAATCTAACCTCACCCTAGTTGAGTCTTACTCTACTCTACTCTATTTTATATTGCTCTTGCTAACCTAAGCCCAATATAACCCCATGCTACTCTAATCTACTCTACTCTACTCTACTCTCGCCTAGTCTAGCTTTGCCTAACCTAGCCTTGCCTAGCCTAACCTGTCTTAACCTAACCTCTTCTTGCTTAGCCTAGCCTTACTCTACTATATTATACTCTACTCTACTCTACTCTTCTATACTCTAATTTTTTCTACTCTAGCTTAGCTAAGCCAAACTTCGTCCTATGCTACTATACTTTACTCAAGCATAACATAGCCTATCATAGCTTAGCCTAGCCTAACCTAGCCTACCCAAGCCAAACATTATATGATACTATACCCTACTCTACTCTACTCTAGCCTACTCTAGCTTAACCTTGCCTTGTCTAATCTTGCCTTGCTCAACTCTACTCTACCCTACTATACTCTACTGTATTTTATTCTACTCTAGCCTAGCTAACCCTAACTTAGCTCTATATTACTATTCTCTACTCTATTCTTCTTTAGCCTAACCTTACCCAGCCTATCCTAGCCTAACCTAGCCTAGCTTAGCCCATCCTTACTATACTATTCTTTACCCTAATTTAATTTAATCTACTCTAGCCTAACCTAGCCTAGCCTAGCTTTACTCTAGTTTGCTATACTTTATTTTATTTCACACTAGCCAAGTTAAGCCTATCATAGCTCTATCCTACTTTACTTTTCTCAACTCTACTCTACTTGATTGTACTCTTCTCTACTCAACTATTCTCTACCCTACTCTATTCTACTCTAATCTAGTATACTTTACTCTACTCTACTAAATCCTACCTTACTCTAACCTAGCCTACCTTAACCTTGCCTAACCTATCCTAGCCTAACCTAACCTCACCTAGCCTACCCTAGCCTTACTCTTCTCTAATCTTCTTAACTATATTTTATCCTACTGTAGCCTAAGTAGCAAAACCTAGCTTCATACTACTCTACTCTATGCTACTTTACTCTAGCATAACCTAGCCTAGCCTTTCCCAACCTTATTATACTATATTCTACTCTAACCAAGAAAGCCTAGATTAGCCTAGCTTAACCTAAATGTATTATACTCTACTTTACCCAACTTTACTCAACTCTACTCCAGCCTAGCCTAGCCTGACCTCACATAAGCTCTACTTTTCTTTACTCTACCCTACTCTATTATATTCTATCTTTGCCTTACCTTGCCTAGCCTGGCCCAGCCTAACCTCACCTAGGCTCTACTTAACTTTGCTCTATTCTACTCTGCTCTACTCTAATTTTCTTTAATATGCTCTACTTTGCTTGCTCTACTCTGTTCTACTCTACTCTGTTATGCTTTACTCCACTCTATTCTTCTCTATTTTGCTCTGTTATGCTCTACTATGCTCTGCTCTTCTCTGGTCTATCCTACTCTACTCTACTCTACTATACTTTATTTTATTCTACTCTTGCCTACCTGAGCCTAACTTAGCTGTATGCTCCTCTACTCTACTCTACTCCACTTTAGCTCAATCGAGGCTAGCCTAGCCTAGTAGAGCCTTATTATACTCTACTCTACCTAACTCTACTCTACACGACTCAACTCTAGCCTAGCCTAGCTTAGTTTATCCTAGCCTAGCTTAGCCTAGCCTAGCCTAACTTAGCTTAGCCTAGCTTAGCCTAGCCTATCCTAGCCTATGCTAACTTCACCTAACCTAGCCTAACCTTACTTTGCTCTATTCAACTCTACTCTACTCTATTTTAATCAACTCTGGTATAGCTAAGCCTATCTTAGCTCTATGCTACTCCACTCTATTCCATCCTAACCTAACTTAACCTTGCCTAACCTACCTTAGTTTGACATAGCAAAATGTAGCCCGACCATATTATACTCTACTTTACCTTACTCTACTCTACACTACTCTAGCATAACCTTACTCTACTCTACTCTATTTTATTATACTCTAGCATAGCTAAGCCTAACTTTGCTTTATATTACTCAACTTTACTCGACTCTAACTATCTTATCCTAGCTTAGCCTTGCCTAGCCTAACCTAGCCTCACCTTACTCAGATTTTTTATATACTCTACTCTACTCAACTCTACTCTACTCTACTCTACTCGACTCTAGCTTAGCCTAGCTTAGTCCAGCCTAACCTAGCTGAGAATAGTCTAGCCTAGCCCATGTTAGCCTAGCCTAGCCTTGCTTAACCTATCCTAACCTGACCTTGCCTAACTTATCTTAGCCTTACTTTACTCTACTCTACTCCAATCTACTCCACTCTAAACTACTTTACTCCACTCTATTTTAGTCTACTCTTGCCTAAATTAGCCTAACATAGCTCTATGATTCTCTATTCGACTCTACTCTAGCCTAACCTATCCTAGCCTTGCCAAACCTTGCATAGCTTAGCCTCACCTTGTTATACTCTACTATAACATACTCTACTCTTGCCTAGCCTAGCCTCGCCTAGGCTCTGCTCTGCTCTACTCCTCTATGCTCTGCTATACTCTTTTCTACTCAACTCCACTCTTCTCTTTTTTGCTCTACTTTTTTCTACTCTACTCTACTTTACTTTGTTTTGCTCTACTTTACTATACTCTACTCTTCTCTACTCTACTCTCCTCTAGCCTAACCTACCCTAGTCGAACTAAGCACTACTCTACTATAGCCTAACCTAGCCTAGCCAACCTTATCCTATCCAAGCCAAGCCTAGCCTAAAGTAGCTCACCTCTACTCTACTCTATTCTACTTTACTCTCCTCTACTCTACTCTAGCCTAAAATAGCCAAGCCTAACCTTGCTCTACTATACTCAACTCTACTCTAACCTAGCCTAACTTAGCTTTGCTCTACACTACCTACTCTACTCTACTCTACCCTACTTTTCTCTACTCTGCTCTTTTATTCTCTGCTCTGCTCTGCTTTACTTTACTCTACTCTACTCTATTTTATTATAGCCTTGCCGAGCCAAGCCTAATCTAGCCCTACTCTACTCTAATATACTTTATTCTACTCTACTCAACTCTACTCTACTTTACTCTAGCCTAGCCTAACTTAGCCTTGCCTAGCCTAACCTATCTTAACTATACTCTACTGGACTCTACACCACTCTTCTCTACTCAACTCTACTCTAATCTACTCGACTCTAACTTAGCCTAACCTAGCTCTGTTCTTTTATAGTCTAGCCTTGCTTAGCATAGCCTAACATAGCTTAATTTAGCTCTACTTTGCTCTACTCTCTCTACTCTACCCTACTCTACTCTACTCTACTCTATTTTACTTTATTTTTCTCTACTCTAACCTAGCATAGCCTTGCCTAGCTTGACCTAACTTTACTCTACTCTAGCCTAGCCTTCTCTAGCCTAACCTAATTCTACTCTACTCTACTATGCTATACTCTACTCTACTCTACTCTACTCTACTATTCTCTGCTCAACTCTACTCGACTCTACTCTACTCTGCTCTACTCTTCTCTAGCGTCGCCTAACCTCCCCATGCCTAACCTAACTCTTCTTTACACTACTGTACTCTACTCTACTCACCACACTCTACTCTCCTCGACTCTACTTTTAGTTTAGCCTTGCCTAGCCTAGCCTAGCCTATCTTAACCTAGCTATACTCTGCTCTCCTCATGTCTACTCTACTCTACTCTACTCGACTCAGACCTAGCCTATCCTAGCCTAGCCTAAGTTACCTCTACTCTACTCTACTCTACTCTAGCGAGTCTCACCTGGCCTAGTGTAACCTAGCTCTGCTCTACTTCTCTCTACTTTGCTCTACTCTAATCTTCTCTACTTTGCTCTGTTCTACTCTGCTTTACTATACTCAGCTTTATTCTACTCTACTCTACTCTTCTTTTCTCTACTCCACTCTACTCTACTCTATTTGACTATACTTTATTCTACTCTAGCCTGATTTAGCATAGCCAACCTATCCTACCCTACACTTAAGTCTACTCTACACTACTCTACTCTACCCTAACCTAGCCTAGGTTTACTCTACTTTACTCTAATCTACTCTACTCTACTCAACTTTGATCTACTGTACTATAAACTAACCTAGCTCTACTCTATCCTACTCTACTTCACTCTACTATACTCTACTCTACTCTACTCTACTGTACTCTACTCTTCTCCACACTTCTCTAGCTTATCTTATCCTAGCCTAGCCTAGGCTAGCCATGCTTAGCCTAACCTAGCTCTACTCCACTCCACTCTACTTTACTCTTCTATACAATGCTCTACTTTACTCTACTCTACTTTATTCTACTTTAGTACACTCTACTCTACTCAACTCTACTCTAACCTACCCTAGCCTAGCCTAGCTCAACCTAACCAAGCTCTGCTCTACTCTACTATACTTTACTCTCATATGCTCTATTCTATTCTACTCCACTCTACTATACTCTTCTTTGCATTGCTCTACTCTTCTCTACTCTACTCTACTTTGCTCTTATTTGTTCTGCACTGGCATACTCTACTCTACTCTGCTCTAGCTTAACTTTGCCTAATCGAGCTCTACTCTACTCTACATTAATCTGCTCAACTCTAATCTATTGTACTTTAGCCAAGCCTAACCTATTATACCTTAACCTAGCTTTAATCTACTCTACTCTACTCTATTATACTATACTCTACTCTACTTTACTGTGCTCTACTCCACTATATTCTACTCAACTCTACACTACTCTACTCTTCTAAACTCTACTCTACTCTAACTTCATTCAACCTAGCATAGCCTAATGTAATTATACTCTATTATACTCTACTCTATCCTAACCTAGCTTAGCCAAGCCAAGCCTAGCCTATCTTAGTTAAACCTAAGTCTACTCTGTTATGCTTGCTAAGCTCTTCTCTTTTTTGCTCTGCTCAACTCTATTCTACTCTATTCTCCTGTACTCTACTCTACTCTACTATGCTCTACTTTATTTTGCTCTGGACTGCTCTACTCTACTCTACACTGCTCTATTTTAGCCTTGCCTAGCCTGGCCTATCATAACCTAACTCTACTCTACTCTGCTCTATTATGCTTTACTAAGCTTAGCTAAGCTCTACTTTGCTCTACTATGCTCTGCTCTATTATGCTTTGCTATATTCTTCTCTACTCCACTCTGCTCTACTCTAAGCTAGTCTAGCCTAACTTTGCTCTACTTTGCTCTATTCTACACTATTTTGCTTTGTTTTACTTTTCTTTAGTCTACTCTACTCTATTCTACTCTACTATGCTCTACTCTAGTCTACTCTACTCTGTTGTTCTCTGCTCTACTCCAGCTAGGTTTAGCCTTGCATAGCTGATCCAAATCTAACCAAGCTCTACTCTACTTTTATCTATCCTACTCTACCCTACTCTACTCTCGCCTAGTCCAGCCGACCCTATCTTATCCTGGCCTAACCTAGCATTACTCCACTTTACTCTACTCGACTTTACTATAATCTAACATACTCTACTCTACTCTACTCTAACTTAGCCTAGACTAGCCTAGCATAATCAAGCTGTACTCTACTCTACTCTTCTCCAGTCTACTCTACTCTACTCTACTCTATTCTACTCAACTCTACACAACACCACTCTACTATGTTCTAGCCTAACCTAGCCTAGCATAGCCTAACTGAGCTCTACTCTACCCTACTCTACTCTACTCTACTCTATTCTAGCCTAGCCAAGCCTACCCTAACCTTGCATTGCTCTATTCTACACTACTATACTATATTATACTCTACTCTACTCTACTCTACTCTACTCTTCTCTAATCTACTCTGATCTAATCTTCTTTTTTGTACCATACTCTACTTTGCTCAGCTTTGCTCGGCTCTACTTAGCTCTTCTCTAATCTACTCAGCTCTACTCTACTTTATTCTACTCTACTCTATCATACTCTTGCCTACCTTAGTGTAGCCTAACCTAACTTAGCTTTACTCAACTCTACTCTATTCTAGCCTAGCCTAGCTTAAACTAGCCTAATCTAGTCGGTCTAGCCCAGCCAAACCTAGCTCTACTCTACTTAACTCTATTACACTCTACTCTACTCTACCCTACTCAAGCAAAGCCTAGCCTAACCAAACTCTACTTTGCTCTGCTCTATGTAAACTTAGTCTAGCCTGGTCTTGCTCTGCTCTGCTTTGCTATGTTATTATCTACTCTGTATGCTCTGTTCTACTTTGCTTTACTTTGCTCTGCTCTGCCCTTCTCTACTCTACTCTACTCTACTCTACTCTACTCTAATCTACTCTACTTTAGCCTTGCCTATAATAGCTTAGCTTAACTTTACTCTACTCTATCCTACTCTACTCTACTCTAGCTAGCCTAACCTAGGCTAACCTAAGCTAGCTTAGCCTAGACTAACCTAGCTTTACTCTTCTCTACTCTACCATATTATTTTATAGTATACTCTGCTCTACTTTATTCTACTCTACTATACTCTAATATATTCTACTATACTCAACTCTACTCTAACATAGCCTTTCCTGGCCTTGCCTATCTCAGCTTAGCCTAACTTAGCTCTACTATACTCTACTTTTCTCTACTCTGGTCGACACTACTTTGCTCTACTGTACTATACTCTTCTTTGGTTTGCTATGCTCTACTTTTCTCTACTCTACTCTTCTTTGTCTACTCTACTTTACTCAACTCTAGCTTAGACTAGCCGAGCATAAGTTTGCCTAACCTTGCTCTACTATACTCTGCTTTACTCTACTCTACTCTACTTTGCCTACTCTGCTTTGCTCTCCTCTACTTTGCTCTTCTCTACTCTGCTTTAGTCTACTCTGCTTTACTCTACTCTTCCCTACTGTGCTCTACTCTACTCTACTATGATCTACTCTACTCTGCTCTGCTATACTATGCTCTGTTGAGCTCTTCTCTCCTCTCTTCTCCTCTCTACTCCTCTCCTCTATTCACTTCCCCTCTCATCTTCTTTACTCTACTCTTCTCTACTTTACTTTACTCTACTCAACTCTTCTTTATTCTGCTCTACACTACTATACTCTACTCTATTCTAATCTACTTTACTCTACCATACACTAGCCTAGCCTAACTTTGCTTAATCTAGCTCTATTGAACTCCACTCTACTCTCACCTTGCCTTTACTAGCCTGCCTACCCTAGCTTAGCCTATGTTAGCTTTACTCTACTCTATTCTACTCTAGCTTAGCCTTGCCTATTCTTGCTTAGTCGACTTCTGCTCTACTCTACAACGCATTACTCTGCTCTACATTACTTTTCTCTACTCTTCTACTCTGCTTTGCTCTAATCTCTTCTCTTCTCCTCTCTATACTCTAATCTACTCTACTCTACACTACTATATTCTACTCTACTCTACTATAGCCTAGCCTAGCAAAACATAGCTCTACTCTACTCTATTATACCCCACTCTACACTACTAGCCTCTACTTTACTCTACTCTCTAGCCTAGCTAAGCCTATCCTACTTAGCCTAGCCTAACTTAGCTCTACTCTACTCTACTCTACTCTACTATAGCCTAGCTTAGCCTAGATTAGCCTAGTATAGCTTAACCTAGCTCTACTCTATTGCTATGCTCTACTCTACACTGCTCTCATCTACTTTACCCTGCTCTGCATTTCTCTTCTCTATTCTTCTACTCTATTTTACTTCCCTACATTCTCTACTCTACTCTACTCTCCTCTCCTCTCCTTCACTCTACTATACTTTACTCTATTCTGTTCTACTCTACTCTACTTTACTTTGCTCTACTCTACTCTACTCTTCTCTACTCTATTCTACTCTAATCTACTTTAGCCTAGACTAGCCTAGCTCTACTCTACTATACTCTACTCAACTCTAGCATATCCTAGCTTAGCCTAGTCTACCCTACCCTAACATTGCCTATCCTAGCTTTACTCTACTATATTCTACTCTATTCTACTCTAACCAAGCCTTACCTAGCTTAACGAAGCTCTACTCTATTCTACTCTACTCTAGCCTAGCCATGCATAGCTTAACCTAGCCTAGCCATGCATAGCTTAACTTAGCCTATTCTTGTTCTACTCTACTCTACTGTGCTCAGTTATTACCTACTCTGCTATACTCTTCTCTACTCTACTCCATTCTACCCTACTCTACTCTACTCTACTCTACTCTATACTCTACCCTAGTAAAGCTTATAT
>JAIUJO010001606.1:137500-142500 GCA_023846275.1 Vanilla planifolia
GGAAGAAGAAGAAGAAGATGATGAAGAGAAGAAGTGAAAGAAGAAGAAGAAGAAGGAATAGTTGTAGAAGAGGAAGAGGAGGAAGAGGAGGAAGAGGAAGAATAACAAGTAGTAGAAGAAGAAGTAGAAGAAGAAGAAGAAGAACCAGAAAAAGAACAAGAAGAAGGGAAGGAAGAAGAAGATGAAGAAGAAGAGGAAGAGGAAGATGATGAAGAAGAAGAAGAGAATGAAGTAATTGAAGAAGAGAAGAAGAAGAAGATGGAGTAGAAGATAAGGAGGAGGAGGAGGAAGAAGAAGAAGAAGAAGAAGAAGAAGGTGAAGAAGAAGAAGAAGGAGAAAAAGAAAAAGAAGAAGAAGAAGCTGACGAAGAAGGCAAAGAAGGAGAAGGAGAAGATGAAGAAGTAGAAGAAGAAGTGAAGCAGAAGTAGAAGAAGAAGAAGAGTAAGAAGAAGAAGTCGAAGATGAAGAGGAAGAAGAAGCAGATGAAGATGAAGAAGAGGAAGAAGTAGATGTAGATGAAGAAGAAGAAGATGGGGAAGAACAAGATGAAGTGGTAGAAGAAGAAGAAGAGGAGGAAGAAGAAGAAGAAAAGGAATGTCAAGAAGAAGAAGAAGAAAGCGAAGAAGATGTAGTACAAGAAGAAGAAGAAGAAGAATAAGCAAAAGAAGAACAAGTGGAAGAAAAAGATGTAGTAGAAGAAGAAGATGAAGAAGAAGAAGAAGAAGAAAAGGAACAGGAAGTGGAACTAGAAGAAGAAGAAGAAGAAGAAGGAGAAGAAGATGATGAAGAAGAAGAAGAGGAAGAGGAGGAGGAAGAAAAAGAAGAACAAGGGGAAGAAGAAGTTGATGAAGTAGAAGTGGAAGAAGAAGAAGAAGGTGAAGAGGTAGAAGAAGAAGACGAAGAAAAGGAAGAAGAAGATGAAGGAAAAGAGAATGGAGAAGAAGAAGAAGAACAAAAAGAAGAGGAAGTTGGAGTAGAAGAAGAAGAAGAGGAAGAAGAAGAAGAAGAACTAGTAGTAGTAGTAGATGGAGAAGAAGAAAAAGAAAAACAAGCAGAAGAAAAAGAAGAAGAAGATGGAGAAATAGATGGAACAAGAGAAGAAGAAGACGAAGAAGAAGATTAAGAAGAAGAAGAAGAAGAAGAAAATGAACAAGAAAGTGAACAAGAAGAAGAAGGAGGAGGAGTAGAAGAAGAAGAAGGAAAAGAAGAATAAGGAGTAAAAGAAGTAGAAAAAGAAGAAGAAGAAGAAGAAGCAGAAGAACAAGAAGAAGAAGGCAAAGAAGAAGAAGAATAACTTGAAGAAGAGAAAGAAGATGAAGTAGAGGAAGAAGAAGAAGAAGAAGAAGAAGGAGTAGAAGTAGATGAAGAAGAAGAAGATGAAGAAGTAGAAGAAGAGGAAGGAGAAGAAGAAGAAGAAGAAGAAGGAGAAAAAGTAGGAGTAAAAGATGAAGAAGGAGAAGTAGAAGGAGAAGAAGAAGAACAAAGAGAAGAAGAGGAAGAAGAAGTAAAAGTAGAAGAATAAATGACAAATGTGGAAGAAGAAAAAGAAGAGGAAGAAAAAGAAGAAAAGGATGAAGAGGAAGAGGAAGAAGAAGAAGAAGAAGAAGAAGAGGAAGAAGAAGAAGAAGAAGAAGAAGAAGAGGAAGAAGAAGAGGAAGAAGACGAAGAAAAAGAAGAAAAAGAAGATGAAGAAATAAAAAGAGAAGAAGAAGAAAGAGAAGTAGAAGAAGAAGATGATGATGATTATGATGATAATGAGGATTATGTTTACAAAGAAGAAGTGAATGGAGAAGAAGAGGAAGGAGAAGAAGAAGAAGAGGAAGTAAAAGAAGAACGAGAAGATGAAGAATAAGAAGAAGAAGAAGAAGATTATGATGATGATGAAAAAGAAGAAGAAGAAGAAGAGGAAGAAAATGAGAAGAAGAAGAGGAAGAAGGAGAAGAAGAAGTCCAAGAAGAAGGAGAGGGAAAATAAGAAGTAGAAGTGGAAGCAGAAGGAGGCAAAGAAGATGAAGGAAGAGGAAGAAGGAGTTGGAGGAGGAAAAGAAGAAGTCGAAGAACAAGAAGAAGAAGAAGTGGAAGAAGAAGTGGAAAAGGAAGAAGAAGAAGAAGAAGAAGAAGAAGAAGTTGAAGAAGAAGAAGAAGAGGAAGAAGTAGAAGAAGAAGAAAAAGATTAACAATAAGAAGTAGAAGACGATGAAGAAGAATACGGAGGAGGAGAAGGAGGAGGAGGAGGAGGAGAAGGAGAAGAAGAAGAAGAAGAAGAAGAAGGGGAAGAAGAAGAGGAAGAAGAAGAAGAAGAAGAAGAAGAAGAAGAAGAAGAAATAAAAGAGGAGAAGAAGAAGAAGAAATAGAAGAAGAAGAAGAAGTAAGAGAAGAAGTAGTTGAAGGAGAAGATTAAGATGATGAAGAAAAAGAACTAAAAGAAGTTAAAGAGGAAGAAGAAGAGGAGGAGGAGGAGGAAGAAGAAGAAGAAGAAGAAAAAGAAGAAGAAGGAGAAGGAGAAGAAGAAGGAGAAGAAGAAGAAAAAGAAGAAGAAGAAGGAGAAGAAGAAGAAGAAGAAGAAGAAGAAATAAAAGAAGAAGAAGAATTAGGAGAAGAAGAAGTAGTTGAAGGAGAACATGAAGATGATGAAGAAAGAGAAGAACTAACAGAAGAAGAAAAAGAATAAGAAGAAAAAATTAAAAGAAGAACAAGGAGGAAAAGAAGAAGAAGAAGAAGAAGAAGGAGAAGAAGAAGAAAGAGAAGATGGAGAAAGAGAAGAAGAAGAAAGAGAAGAAGAAGAAGGAGAAGAGAAAGAAGATAAATAAGGAGAATTAGAAGAATAAGAAGAGGTGGAAGGAGAGAAAGAAGAAGAAAAAGTGGAAAATGAAGAGGTTCCACAAGAAAATGAATAGGATGAATGAGAAGAAGAAAATGAAGAAAAAGAAGAAGAAGAAGAAGAGGAAGAAGAAAATGAATAAGATAAAGGGGAAGAAGAAGAAGGCAAAAAAAATAGAAGAAGAAGAAGGCAAAGAAATAGAAGAAGAAGAATGGGAAGAAGAAGAATTAAAAGAAGAAGAAGTAGAAAAAGTTGATGATGATGGAGAAGAAGTAGAAGGAGAAGAAGGAGAACAAGAAGAAGTAGAAAAAGGAGGAGTAGAAGAAGAAGAGGATAAAAAAGGAGAAGAAGAAGAAGAAAGAGAAGAAGAAGAAGAGACAGATGGGGAAAGATGAAGAAGAGAAGAAGAAGAAGTAGAAAAGGAGAAGAAGAAGAAGAAGAAGAAGAAGAAGATGATGATGATGATGAAAAAGAAGAAGAAGAAAAAGAAGAATAAAAATGTGAGGAAGAAGAAGAAGAAGAAAAAGAAGAAGTAGAAGAAGAAGAATAAGAAGAAGAAGAAGAAGAAGACCAACAAGAAGAAGAAAAAGAAGAAGAAGAAGAAGAAGAAGAAGAAGAATAAAAAGTAGAGAGGAAGAAGGAGGCAAAGAAGAAGAAGAAGAAAAAGAAGGAGAAGTAGAAGAAGAGTAAGAAGAAGAAGAAGAAGAAGATGGAGGAGGAGGAGAAGAAGAAAGAGAAGAAGTAGAAGAAGAGGAAGGAGGAGAAGAAGCAATAGAAGAGGAAGATGTAAAAGATGAAGTAGAGGTAGATGGAGTAGAAGACAAAGATGAAGAAGTAGAAGTGGAAGTAGAAGTGGGAGAGGAAGAAGGAGAACAAGAAGTAAAAGAAGAAAAAGAAGAAAAAGAATTAAAATAAGAAGTAGTAGAAGAAGAAGAATAATAAAAAGGAGAAGAAGAAGATGGAGGGGAAGGAGAAGCAAAAGAAGAAGAAGAGGAAGAATAAGAATAAGAAGAAGAAGAAGAAGAAGGAGAGAAAGAGGAAGAAGAAGAAGAAGTAGGAGTAGAAGATGAAGTAGTTGAAGAAGAAGAAAGAGAAAATGAAGATGAAGAAGAAGAAGAACTAAAAGAAGAAGAAGAGGAAGAAGAAGAGGATGAGGAAGCAGAAGAAGAAGAACAAGAAGAAGAATAATAAGAATAAGAAAATGAAAAGAAGAAGAAGAAGAAGAAGAAGGAAAAGAATAAGAAGAAGTATAAAAAGAAACAGAAGTAGAAGAAGAAGAAAAAGAAGAAGAAGAAGAAGAAGAAGAAGAAGAAGAAGAAAGGGAAGAACAAGAAGAAGAATAAGGAGAAGAACTAGAAGAAAAAGGAGTAGATGAAGAAGAATAAGAAGGAGAAAAAGAAAGAGAAGAATAAGAAGAAAAAGACAGTGGAAAAAAGACAGAAGGGGAAGAAGAAGAAGAAGAAAAGAAAGAGAAGAAAAAGAAGAAAGGGAGGAGGAAGAAGAACAAGAAGAAAGAGAAGAAGAAGAAGAAGAAGAAGAAGAAGAAGAAGAAGAAGAAGAATGACAAGAAGAAGAAGAAGAAGAACTAGAAGGAGCAGAAGAGGAAGAATAAGAAGAAGAAGAAGACAAAGAAGAAGTAGAAGAAGAAGAACGAGAGGAAGCAATAAGAAGTAGTAGAAGAAGGAAGTAATAGAAGAAGAAGAAGAAGAAGAAGAAGAAGAAGAAGAAGAATAAGAAGAAGAAGAGGCAGAAGAAGAAGATGAAGAAAAAGAAGAAGAAGAAGAATAAAATTAATAATAATAATAATAAAAATAATAAGTAGAAGACGAAGAAGAAGAAGGAGAAGAAGAAGAAGAACTAGAAGTAGTGGAAGAAGGAGAAGAAGAAGAAGAAGAAGAAGAAGGAGAACAAGAAAAAGAAGAAGGAAAAAAAGAAGCAGTAGGAGTCAAAGCAGAAGAAGAAGAACACAAAGAAGAAGTAGTAGTAGTAGAAGAAGAAGAACAAGAACAAGAAGGTAAGCAAGAAGAAGAAGAAGAAGATGATGATCACGATGAAAGAGTAGAAGAAGAAGAAGGGTAAGAAGAAGAAGAGGAAGAAGAAGAAGGAGAAGAAGATGAAGAGATAGTAGAAGAAGAAGAAGAAGTAAAGGAAGAAGAACAAGGAGAAGGAGATGACAAAGA
>JAIUJO010001606.1:152500-155000 GCA_023846275.1 Vanilla planifolia
GAATAAGGAGAAGAAGGAGAAGTAGGAGAAGGAGAAGAAGGAGATGGAGAAGGAGAAGGAGAAGGACAGGGTGGTGAAGCAGGAGAAGGAGAAGGAGAAGAAAAAGATGAAGGAAGAAGTAGAAGATGGAGGGGAAGAAGGAGAGAAGAAGAAAAAGAAGTATAAGAAGAAGAAGAAGGAGAAGGAGAAGGAGGAGAATGAGAATGAGAAGAAGGAAAGAAGAAGAAGAAGAAGAAGGAGAAGGAGAAGAAGGAGAAGAAGGAGAAGAAGTAGAAGGAGAAGGAGAAGGAGAAGAAGGAGAAGAAGAGAGGAAGAAGAAGAAGGAAAAGAAGGAGGAAGAAGGAGAAGAAGAAGATTGAGAAGGAAAAGAAGGAGAAGGAGGAGAATGAGAAGGAGAGGGTGAGGAGAGAGAAGGTGGAGGAGAGAAGAGGAGATGGAGATGGAGGGGAAGAAGAGAGAAGGAGAAGGAGGAGAAGAAGAAGAAGAAGAAGAAGATGAGAGAAGATAAGAAAGAGAAAGGAGGGAGAAGGAGAAGGAGGAGGAGGGGCAAAAAAAGGAGATGGTGAAGGAGAACTAGAAGAAGAAGAAGAAGGAGAAGGAGGAGGAGGAGGAGGAGAAGGAGAAGGAGGAGGGGAAGAAGAGAGAAGGAGAAGAAGTAGGAGGAGAAGAAGAAAAAGGAGAAGGAGAAGGAGAAGGAGAAGGAGAAGGAGAAGATGAGAAGGAGAAGGAGAGGAGAAGAACTAGAAAGAGAAGTAGATGAGGGGAAGAAAGAGAAGGCAAGGAGAAGGAGAAGAAGAAGGAGGAGAACGAGAAGCGAAGGAGAGAGGAGAAGAAGGAGAAGAAGGAGAAGTCAGAGAAGGAGAAGGAGATGTAGAAGGAGTAGCAGAAGAAGGAGAAGAAGGAGGAGAAGAAGGAGAAGGAGAAGAAAAAGATCAAGGAGAAGAAGAAGGAGAAGGAGGAGATGAAGGAGGAGAAGAAGGAGAAGGAGAAGAAGAAGAAGGAAAACGAGAAGGAGAATGACAAGGAGACGGAGAAGGAGAAGAAGTAACAAGAGAAGAAGAAGGAGAAGAAGAAGGAGAAGAAGAAGAAGGAGGAGGAGAGGAAGGAGAAGATGTAGAAGAAGGAGAAGGGGAAGAAGAAGAAGAATGAGAAGTAGGAGAAGGAGAAGAGGAAGAAGAAGAAGAAGAAGGAGAAGAAGGTGAAGAAGTAGGGGAAGAAGCAGGAGGAGAAGGAGAAGGGGAAGAAGAAGAAGAAGAAGAAGAAGAAGAAGAAGAAGAAGTACAAGAAGAAGAAGAAGGAGAAGATGGAGAGGGGGAGGAGGAAAGTAGGAGAAGGAGAAGGAGAAAAAGGAGAAGGAGAAGAAGAAGGAGAAGGACAAGAAGGAGAAGAAGGACAAAAAGAAGAAGAAGAAGGAGAAGGTGATGAAGGAGAAGAAGAGGAGGAAGAAGAAGAAGAAGAAGAAGGAGAAGAAGGAGGAGAAGAAGGAGAAGAAGAAGACGGAGAAGAGTAGAAGGAGAAGGAGGAGGAGATGAGAAGGAGATGGAGAAGGAGGAGAGATAAGGAGGAGGAATAGTTGGAGGAGGAGGAGGAGAAGAAGAAGAAGAAGGAGAAGAAGCAGGAGAAGATAATTGAAGGAGGAGGAGGAGAAGGAGAATAAGAAGGAGAAGGAGAAGGAGAAGAAGGAGAAGGAGGAGAAAAAGGAGGGGGGAGAAGAAGAAGGAGAAGGAGAAGGTGAAGGAGAAGGAGAAGAGGTAGGAGAAGGAGAAGGAGGAGAAGAAGGAGACGAAGAAGGAGGAGAAGAAGAAGAAGGAGAAGGAGGAGAAGGAGAAGGAGGAGAAGAAGAAGGAGGAGAAGAAGAAGGAGGAGGAGAAGGAGGAGCAGAGAAGGAGAAAGAGAAGGAGAGAAGGAGAAGGTGAAGGAGGGAAGGAGAGAGGAGAAGAAGAAGAAGAAGAGAAGAAGAAGAAGGAGAGGGAGAAGGAGAAGGAGAAGAAGAAGAGAAGAAGAAGAGAAGAAGATGGAGGAGGAGAAGGAGAAGAGAAGAAGAATGAGAAGAAGAAGTAGAAGAAGAAGAAGGAGGAGGAGGAGGAGGAGAAGGAGAAGATGGAGAAGAAGAAGAAGAAGAAGAAGAAGAAGTGGATGGAGAAGAAAAAGGAGGAGAGAAGTAAGGAGAAGAATAACAAGAGGGAGAAGAAGAGGAGAAGGAGAAGGAGAAGGAGAAGGAGAACGAGGAGAAGAAGAAGGTCAAGGAGAAGGAGGATGAGATGGAGAAGAAGAATGGGGAGGAGAAGGATGAGGAGGAGAAGAAGAAGAAGAAGAAGACGAAGAAGATGGTGAGGAAGAAGAAAAAGAAGAAGAAGATGGAGATCAAGAAGAAGAAGAAGAAAAGAAGGGGAAGAAGAAGAGGAAGACAAAGAAGATGAAAAAGAAGCAGAAGAAGAAGAAGACAAAGAAGAAGATGACGAAGAAGAGGAAAAAGAAGAATAGGAAGAAGAAGATGAAG
>JAIUJO010000618.1:7500-10000 GCA_023846275.1 Vanilla planifolia
TCTTCTTCCTCTTCTTCCTCTGCTTCTTCTTCCTCTTCTTCTTTTTACTCTTCTTCTTCTCCTTCTTCTTCGTCTTCTTCTTCTTCCTCTTTTTCTTTGACTTCTTCTTCTTCTTCTTTTTCTTCTTCTTCTGCTTCTTGTTCTTGTTCTTCTTCTTCTTCTTCATCATCATCTTCTTCTTCTTCTACTTCTTCTTCTTCTCCCTCTTCCTCTTCCTTGTTCTTTTTGTGGTTCTTCTTCATCTTCTTCTTCTACATGTTCTAATTCTACTTCTACTTCTTCTTTTTCTTCTTCTTCTTCTTCTTCTTCTTCTTCTTCATCTTCTTCTGCTTTGTCTTCTTCTTCTTCTTCTTCTTCTTCCACTTTTTTTCTTTCGCTTCTTTCTCTTCTTCTTCTACTTCTTTTTCTTCTTCTTCTTCTAAATCATCGTCATCTTTCTCTTCTTCTTCTAATTCTTCTTCTTCTTCTTCTTTTTCTTCTTCATCATCTACATCATCTTCTCCTTCGTCGTCTTCTTCTTCGACTTCTTCTTCGTCTTCTATTTTTTCTTCTTCGTCCTCTTCTTCTTCTTCTTCTTCTTCCTCTTCTTCTTCTTCTTCTTCTTGTACTTCCTCTTCTTCATCTTCTTCTTCTTTTCCTTCTTCTTCTTCTCTTTTTTCTCCCACTTCTTCTTCTTCTTCTTCTTTTTCTTCTCCCTCCTCTTCTTGTTCCTCCTTTTATTCTTTTTCTTCCTCCTCTTCTCCTTCCTCCTCTTCCCCCTCTACTTCTTCTTCTACTTCTTATTGTTCTTCTTCTTCTCCCTCTCCTTCTTCATCATCTTCCTCATCTTCATGATCATCATCTTCTTTTTTCTTTTTCCTCTTCTTCTTCTTCTTCTTCTTCTTCTTCCTCTCTTCATTTTATTCTTCTTGTTCTTCTTCTTCTACTTCTTCTTGTTCTTCTTCTTCTTCATCTTCCTCGTCTTCTTCTTCTTCCTCTTCTTCTTTTTCATCCTCTTCTTCTTCTTCCTCTAGTTTTTCTTCTTCTTCTTCTTCTTATTCTTCTTCTGATTCTTCTTCCTCTACTTCTTTTTCCTCTTCTTTTTCTTTTCCTTCTTCTTCTCCTTCTTCTTCTTCTTTTTCTTCTTCTACTTCTTCATCTTCTTCTTCTTCTTCTTCTTCTTCGACTTCTTCTTCGACTTCTTCTTTTTCTTCTTCTTATTCTTCTTCTTCTACTTCTACATCTTCTTCCACATCTTCTTCTTGTTCTTCTTCTTCTTCCTCTTCTTCTTCTCCCTCTACCTCTTCCTTCTACTTTTACCTATTCTTCTTCTTTTTCTTCTTCTTTTTCTTCTTCTTCTTCATCTTTGTCATCTTCTTCTTCTAGTTGTACTTCTACTTCTCTTTTTTTCTTCTTCTTCTCCTTTGACTATTTCCTCTTCTTCTTCCACTTCTTTTTTTCTTCTTCTTCTTCTTCTTCTTCTTTGTCTTCTTCTTCTTCTTCTTTTTCTTCTTCTTCTTCGTTTTCTTTCTCTTCTTCTACTTCTTCATCTTCTTCTTCTTCACCATCTTCTTCTTCTCCTTCTCTTTTTTCTCCCACTTCTTCTTCTTCTTTCGATTTTTTCTTCTTCTTTGAGTGCGTCTTCTTGTCTTTCTTCTTATTCCTCCTCTTTTTTTTCTACTTCTACTTCTTCTTACTCTTTTTCTTCTCCTTCTACTTCTCGTTCTTCCTCTTTTTCTTCATCTTCCTCCACTAATTTTTCATCTTCTTCTTCTGGCTTTTCTTCTTCCTCTTTGTCTTCTTCTTCTTCTTCTTTTTCTTCATCTTTTTGTCCTCTTATTATTCTTCTTCTTCGTGTTCTCCTTCCTCTTCTTCTTGTACTTCCTCCTCTTCTTCATTTTCTACTTCTTCTTTCTCTTCTTCTTCTTCTTATTCTTCTTCTACTTCTTCTTCTTCAACTTCTTCGTCTTCTTCTTCTTCCTCTTCTACTTCTTCTTCCTCTTATTCTTCTTCCTCCTCTTTTTCTTCTTCTTCTTCCTCTTCTTCTTCTGTTTCTTCTTTCTCTTCATCTTTTTACACTTCTTCATCATCTTCTTCTTCTTCTTCTTCTCCTTCCTCTTCTTCTCCATCTTCCTATTGTTTCTTCTTTTTCTTGTTCTTATTCTTCTTCTTCTTCTTGTTCTACTTCTACTTCTACTTCTTCTTTTTCTTCTTCTTCTTCTTCTTCGACTTCTTCTTCTTCTTCTTCTTCTCCCATTTCTTCTTCTTCTTCCTCTTCTTCTTCTTCTTCTTCTTCAACTTCTTCTTCTTCCTCTTCTTCTTCTTCTTCAACTTTGTCTTTTTCCTCTTCTTCATCTTCTTCTTCATCTTCTTATTGTACTTCTTTTTCTTCTTCTTCTTCTTCTTCTTCTTCCTCTTCTTTCTCTTCTTCTTCTTCTTCTACTTCTTCTCATTCTTCATCTTCTTCCTTTTACTCTTGTTCATCCTCCACTTCTTCTTCCACCTCCTCCTCTGCTTCTAC